>LWMJ02000485.1:0-22150 GCA_001693035.2 Taenia asiatica | reverse complement strand
TGAACCAATGATTGGCCTAAGCAAAGCATAATTTTACACAGTCGCAGGTACAGGTGGTGCTGCAGGTATTTCCACCGTACAGCTATCAAGTTGTTCTGTTTTTTATAACGCATATAACCGCATCGGCACAATTCCACCTAACTGCTCATTAGTTGTAACAATCACTGGAATGCTTTCTATCATCTCAGGCGGGCTGCATTCTTGAAACGTTCTCTACCCAGTAGCTGATCAACATCTGAGTGATTACATGTGGTTCCTCCATAAGACCAATGGTTCTGTCAAGCAGATTCCCATATGCAAAGGCACCTTAGACTTGCCTGCATTAGCAGGCCCAGAGAGTACTATTTTGGCATCTTTTCCATCTACCGCGTCGCAAAATGTTTATCAGTAGCACTGACGCCATTTATAGCTGTGTGTGCTATTTACACTAAGCTTCTCCACTGCTTGCTTCTTCTCTGCCAACACTAATACCCTATTCAGTAGTTGCAGGAAAGAGGTTGATCATCGAGACATTTGTCTTGCAATTTTAACAGACCTCTTAACAATCTCAATGCATGTTCAGCCAGCACAGACATGATTTCTTCCATCGAAAGGTGTTTCACCATAGAGTTTAATGAACGCACCTTTCTTCTAAAAGCCAAATCATTGGCTCTGTTTCTCCTTAACTCGCAAGGAAGAATGCTGCAGTCGGTCCATTCCGTGGATTTCAGGAAAAAAATATCTATCAAATAGGGTACGACTTTGTCTGTCTTGCGTATAGCAGGGTGACGTTGTGCACCAATTGCTTGGTTGGTCATATGGAATTCATTAGGAATGTTGCATTTGGTGGTACCCAAAGACATGGTCCTAACAGAGTTTGTTGGCGATGATTTATGTGCGCGTGATCCTCATGAACTGCGTTGACAATATCGCCGGTCGTAGGTAAAATGCCATAATAAAAATAATATAGAACGTACTGCTGCGAGTGTACTCCTAGGCTCCAATGGCACAGCCACTCGAGATGGGCCGGCAGCCAACGCGCAGAGTGACCTTGGGTTGGGCCTAACCATTGGTATGAAAATGCACGCACATATCTATTTAGGCGGACCAATGGGAAGCAAAGTGCATTCCTATTGTTGGTGGGTAACAAAGACGAAGCATTGACATTAATTATGCTGTGCGTCTAAGCGCTTCCAGTGTAAGTCAGAAGCAGCGCTGCCACACTCAAAGAGTGAATCATTTCCACTACACATGTCATACTTGAGTTGTGAATGACACACTTCGCTTCAATCTGGAATCACTTCAAGTCATTCGTTTGAATTGTATACCAAGGACGAAATGCATAAGCGTATGCAAAAGGGCTCGTCAAATGAAGAAAATTACAAACAGTGCCGCAGATTCTATCCTTATTGGCAAGACAGAGCAACAGGGAACTCAGGATGCGTTACCGAATCATCTAGCATGCTTCCGAGATATCATGCATCCTTATGACATGAGAATCGCTGCTATCGCTAATGAAAAGAATTTAAACAAGCAAGAAAAAAATGCCGCAAAAACGGCATCGAGTCTGCCCATAAATGCAATCCCTCCAGTTCTGACTATCGATACGTCGCTTGCCATGTCCTTCAGGAATATCACAACTACGTAGATGGAAATGTCTTACAAATACCCTTCCATACTGCCAACACTAGGCCTGTACTTATGATTATTGAGCCTTCTCTACGACACACCCTCTTGCATTGCCGAAAAAAACTTTTCCATTAAACCGCTTCACCAGAAGCGCTATAGCGTTGTCATACCTTTTAAGTAGGTCCTCTCCAACCATTCCTTCATTCTCCAAGGTACTGATGCCTCGCAATCCTACAGAAGCACTGCTACATTAATCCTATAGGCTCATGGACCTGGGCTTGCCTACGCGATGGCCGACCGTCGGAGCCAACCAGACTAAAACAGCAGTGCTTCCGAGATTCTGCGAGGCAGCAGCGCCCTAGCGAATGAGGGAATGAATGAAGAGGACCCACTTAAGAGCTATGACAATGCTACAGCGCTTTCAATGAAGCGATAAAGTGGAAGTCGTTTTTCACTGATTACCACTTCAGTGCAGAGTTAACCTAAAAAGATACGGAAGAGCCCTCACGCCTATTTGGACTATGCACCGACAGGCTCACTTACTCATCGCCACTGGGCTTGGGGGTCACATGGGGTAATCAATCTTGCACTAACATCAACCTCAAACAAAGAAAAGAGATTTTGTCGGGATATTGGGCGAAGAAAGCTTTTAAGGAGAACCTAGCACCCAATTGATGCCGCTTGTAGGCTTTTGCATTCATTATGAGCAGGAGATCTCGTGGTCAAGTGATGTGAAAAGACGGAAAGTTTGCCTACACAGAACCCCAAATGCAATGTACAGTAGCCAGGGCAGAAAAGGGAAGATGAAGATGAAAACCACGCTCCTGACTCCTAAATGGGAGCAAGCAAATTGCATAGTTCGGTCAGCCTCACCTAGCAACTTATGTATTATCCAGAAACAAGCGGCAGCACAGAAATAGAAGAAGGTGGGACGGGTACCAGTGATATCCAGAAAGCATAGCACGCTTCTATTGTATTTACCTTTTTCGTAGCACTAATATTCTTATAGGGCCTACCGAAAACAAGTTTAGCAATTATGTGGAGAAAGGAATTTCCGTGGTAGAAAAAATATAAACAATCCTGCATAAATCTGCAATTCAGAGCACGCATAAATTGGCCGCGACCTAACACTTTTATTAGACTTCTCTCGGTTACCAATTTGCAAAGAAATCAAACTATGGCTTCGCCACTGATATCGCTACTTCCTCATATTCGTGTAACCAATTCAGGAACAACACATAAAAGGGAATATTTAATCATGAGTGGGTCAAACCTACTATTTTCAGAGCGTGTAAGTGGGGTTGCAAAGGCAAAAAATGGAAAACTGGGACCTACGGTGAGAAGCCACGTGAATTAAGCAGCCAACTTTCCAGAATGCCAGAACATAATTTAAAGCAAGCCTCTGAAGTCCGGGAAGCCAGGCCAAATCGCAACAATAACCAGGAGCAAAAAGGCAGAGAACCGCCTTCATACGCACTTATGCATGACCGACAGACGGGTTTGTAAGAAAGACCCTATCGATTTTGTCCCCTGCGCGTGGGGATATTTGTCTGGTGGGCGATGGGTTACGATGGAGAACGCGTAGGATTCGAAATGTTGTCCGATGCTAGAGGCAGGGTCAGAACATAAGGTTTTATGTTGTAAGCAGATTTCTAAAATCTACCACTGCTTTGGGAAAGGTAGATCTGCCAATGCTACCACCAAGACAATTTTATCACCAACAGCTTTTTATTCCTGAGGTTTTTTCCATTGAATCAAGAGTGATTAGTAGGCAGAGGCATTTTTAATCAGTAATGTAGTGAGCAGTAATGAAAGTTATGCCTGCTCATGGTTTATGTTCTTCTGGTAGCATATGGTACCCTTTCCGTCACAAGATTCGTGTTGACCGACCAGTTTCGCCTAAAAGGTGCGATCAAACAAACACATTTCAAAGTATTCGTTTAATTTCTGCGTAAATCAGTAACCACAACATTCGCACGATTTTTTAGTCTGAATGCAAATGCACAACAGTAGGTGATCACTTACGCAATGCAATTTGACATCTACTGTGTGCAACAATCTGCCAGCGGTGTATGTAAAATTTGTGTCCATAGTTTTGAATAAGGAGCATTTTAAGACATCCTTGGGTGAAGGATGACATCCATTCAAGTAAGCGAAATATGTCAGTGCCAACCCAGTGTTGATTTGCAATGCTGCTTTAAGGGGTTGCAAATGCAGCTACAACCTGTATTCAGCCATTTACATAAATAAACACATTCAAATGAAGACTGTCAGAAAGACAGCACCTTAGAAGCTAAAGCAGCAATTTGATAGGCAGCTGGAGAAAGTAGTGGAAATAATACATCAAGTCGAGTCCATTCAAGCTGAGCAAAGTGATTGCCTCGAGTTACCTCTACTGCAGCCGATTACAGCTGGCCTCATTTTACATAATTTGACCGAACAAAGAAATTTTCAGCAATTTGTTCTATTTCCCATTCTGTTAAGTAGGTCCGGTTAGTACTTAAGCATGCAATCTATTTACGCAAAGGCTCGACTGTGTTCTGCTTTATGTCGATTCCACATTTCTACGCTCAAGTAGGACAAATAGGATCAAATGGTACATTCAATATTGACCAGTATAACACTTGCTACCTTACAAATCACGATGTTCTGCAGAAATTTTAGATCGTAGGGCAACAAACAGGTAGGCTTAAACATCAGATTTATCCTGCTGATTGCGGGAAAGCATTGATGCCGCACATTAAATACTACAGAATTACATCGAAAATTAATTGGTGACCCAACAGACGCCATTCCTCGTTAAGACAGCACGAAATTATTTTGACTCCCACCAATATGCTAACTTCCCACAACATAATATTTTTCAATTAATTTCTGGTATAATCTATTAGTGCGGGTGTCTTGAGTCCTCTCTCACCTAAATCACGATCATTGCACTCCTGGATCAAGGATTTGCAATTTCACCTTTAAAGAACGGTAATAATGACTTCAGATTGCAAATTCGCCACCTTCTCCGCTGTGTTTGCATGATTAGATTGCGTGCAACCGTTTTCGGACGTTATAGTTTTCTGTTTGCTTAAAGTTGCTGAACACTTATTAATTTTTAGGCTATTTATTGGCAATGTCTGGATAAAGCCAGCGCGTTCTGTTCTCTCCCTGATCCCATTCACTGTACTCGCGAAAGAGTCCCATGAAGTTTGATACCACTAGGGCCAAATTGATTGGTGCTTCCATTTGTCATAGCCTCCATAAAAGGACTGGCCTTATTCCCGCAGACTGTCACCTTCTGTCTCACCTATGGTACGTAAGATAAGATCCATACGGAGACTAGACATTTGTTTAGGCAAGTTAAAATAGCGAACACAGTCCACTAAGACTTTCTTGAATAAGGTTAGCGGAATCTATTGCTTGTGCCATAGGAAAGGCTTTCCATTGCACGAAACTTCAGCTTTAACATGCATTCTCTTGTGAACACGGGTGGATTACTTTGACTTACATGATGTCAAGAACAGTGAATTCAGTCGCTATTTGGTGAAATACATTGTAATTACAACGTCTTCGCCACCTGAGACCTCCATCAAACGCCCAGCCACACCTATTTGGGCTGAGAACAACTAGTGGAAACACCTGCACCTGAGCCATAGAAATCGGGTGGATGAGAGGACAGTGCCCCCACCATTCGGTATTAAAAGTGACCACAAAGGTAATAATGCATATTTTTATCTGCATTCTTAGACTTATTGAAAACAGATGTGGTTGGCTTAATTTTATTTCTGCGCTTGATGCCTACTTGATGAAAAACCGGCCTAACTGACGCATTTATTACCAATCGCCATACACAGGACTAGATTGTTGCGAGTTTCATAGAGCGGAGGCCAAAATTCGGTGGCAAAGACCTAAATTCTGTAACCACTGCTTTGAAAAACAGTTGAAGTCTTCCAATCATGTTTTCAAGGCTAGTTTTACTTAATAGAAGATGAAATGTGACATGTTTTGCTTCCACGGCGTTTTGCTATGCAATTCGCACCTGTTTTGCTTCCACGGCGTTTTGCTATGCAATTCGCACCAAGATAGAGGGTGTGCCAATGGTTCAAATTATTTGACACGAAATTGTGGGAGGCGAAAGGTAGCAACCTGCAATTTTTTTAGGCAAAACATCCTATGGTGAGTGGAATTTAATGAAGGGCTTCGTCTCAGTCAACCAGGCTCAGCACTTTTCAACCTACAAAAGAACCTACGAAACTCAATATCACTTATAATGCAGCAAATCAGGTGAATGCTGAGTAGGTTATCTCTTTCCTTCCAGTTATCTGTCTTGTTTAAAATCGAGGTGGACTGACACAAAAGCATCTATTTATCATCCCTTCTGGCTTAAGATAACATTTGAGGCTCCTGCTCACATGATATTATCGCCTCGCAGTTGTCACTAATGCAATGTGTAAAGGAGGCTTCAGTGGATAGTGACCTGTTAAAAGTAATGGGACAAACGCCTTGTACACATTTAACAACTTCAGAGCTTGATGGGCTAATCCTAATCAAAGGAACATTCGGCTATTTACTCTGCGCCATTTTGAACTTTGCAGTGATTCCCTATGGGTGTACAGCTACGCGTTTGGAACCAATTAGTGAACTTGCAAGAGGTTGATTAAAAAAACGGAGAAATATCATAAACTGGGCGTCACAAATCTGTGCAACAGAATCCACAACTATTTCTTGCCTTTCATTTTAGTTGGGTTAGCTCGAATGAGCTCGGCCCTTTTAAAACTCCTGCTGCGTTTCATAAAACACCGGTCGGACCGCCACATCCTCGACACAGGTTTTTTGTATTATTTATGCACTTGAAACTCAACAATTTCATATGTGTAACTGTTTGCATGGCATGATATGAAGGCATTTTGCGGCAGTGACAAGCGACAAGAATGCACTTTAGTGCCTACTTTAACTTGAGAAGTAGGAAGAAAGGTAGCTGCTGTCAAACTTTTGCTTTTCTAATGGGTGGAATGAGGCAGATTCAAGCCTGATAGCCAGATTTCTGCCACAGCAGATTTATCTGGCATTTTTACAGAAGACATGCACGCACAGGACAACGGTTGAGGTGAAAGACCAGAGCAAACTATGCAAAGAATGAACTCGTGTGTTAAAGGTATGGCTAGCTGAAGTCAATTCACAGGTGTTTTATCAATCTGGAAGTAAGAAGGGACAACATCTCGCATAAATAATAAGAACGAAATTATCATACATCGTACATCACAAAGTTAGAAGCTCCAATCACTCCTCATTTAAAGCAACGAAGTAATTGAGAAGGTAAAGGGTGTTTTCAAGGACCCAAACGCAATCAACAAATTCATGCTTCGACTATCGCAAAAGGAATTGTTCTCAGACAAAAAACATTAATAAGACACAAACGCTCATCCCGCAAGGAGGAAAAATTGATCGCAAACACCTTGATTTTTGCACGATATGTAGTTTGCTAAGGCGAATCTGCCAGAAAATGAAACTCATTTAGTTCAACCCATGTACTAAGTGGCTGCATTGGAAATTAACGGCACTTTGGGATTCACAGGACTTCAACATATCTGGGGTTGATTTCATTCCCTAACCAAATTGGTCGTGTTGAAGAAGATTTTTTAACTAGCAGCACCATATCATAGTTGACTGAGACTTGCATTGTCGGCAGCATCCATGAAATCAGATGCAATACCTTGACGTGTTGGAACAGGTGATGCCTTATAGTTTGCATCAGTTGGCTTACATGCATGTGGTAGATTGAATCCATTCATCACTAAATTGCTTCGCTATTCTTCCTACCCTTTGCTGCTGCGCTAACAAGTCAATTGAGAGGACTTGATAACCACAATTTGAACAAATTTGCTCTCCAAACTGAGGCGACTCCTGTTCCAAAGCTTCAGTGGATACAATTTAACGTTTTGCACAGCCTCTGGAGTAGGTGCGATAACAAATCGCGCTGGCTGTAGTAGCAAGGGGCCATGATAAGACAGCACCAGGTCCCACTTTTGATGTTAAAGGATTGAGGACCCTCTTTGCTATGTTAAGAACAATGATGAGTAAAGCGGACTATGCAAGATAATTGGTGTCTCTGCGTGCCATTTATTATGAGAGATTTGGAATCACTTGAGCTAGGCACCTGGAAATGTTTCCAAGATCAATTTCGGGCTCACAATGGCAATTAGGTAGGGAGAGTTGACCCTTGAAATCTAGCACCATCACTTCAGGACGTTGGAGAGTCCGCCTCAAAGACCTGCACAACGGCGTCGGTTTGAATTGGCATGCAAATTAGTAATGAGCGCATCCCTTAGTAACTATTTTGGGCTAGTCAAGAGAAAAATAAGTATAGAAAGTGAAAGCCTTCACCTGAGAACGATCTCGAGCGCCTGGTAGGTCACCATACCGTCTCATCAATCTACTATACAGAAGGTATCTGGTCATCGACTTTTGCAACCATCTATCCCCTTAACAGCAACGCCGCAGGCAAATGTATTTTCTCCTTTATATTAGAAAACAAGCCATCAAATCCAATCCTCTGCTAGCTCTTTTTCGGGTCGAATTGCCTTGCAAGGACAAGTACCGCAAAGTGTCGCATAATTGTTGTAGTGCACTTACCCTTATGAATTCGTCCTCCCAATTAGTCTTGAAGCAAATAGGAGGAAGCAAAGACTGCACACCTCGGCAACGATCAAGGCCTAACCAGCTGCAAAGTCATCCTCATGAACTCCTGGGGCAAGTAAATAAGTTTATTTTCTGGTATTTGGTATGTTGCCTTTGTCATACGTAATCTGAAGTTGAGCAATTAAATGTACCATTGTGAAACGTCTAATATTGTTACGCTCCAACATATTAAATATTTCGGTTTTCTAACTCACGCCTGTAACTCCCCCACGTGACTTTGTATTCGACAGGGCTGTCAGTGTTAAGCCTGTTCGTAGCGAAGGAAAGAGGCAGGCACTAGCCAAGAACACTTCAGGTGCTGAGGGCAGAAAAGTACAAACGATGTCTGCTACTCGATGTAGTATAATGTGAAGTGCCCATCTTAAACGACAATCCGTTCCTCATGCTGCGCTTTGGCTGAAAATGTGAGAGAGAAGCTCTTCTCATTATTTGTAGCCCCTACACACCCTCAATTCTTATAGTTTTAAGCGTTAACTTTCATCCCCTTCAATACAAGTACTCCAAAATCGCCTAGATACATACTAAATCCTACAGACAGAAGAGATGTCACATGGAGTTGGCATTGGACGAAAGGTCTACCAGAGGTTGCATTTGACTGCCTTTTCGAGAGCCTAAGCCACCTCTACTAGCTGTTTTCTCCCCAAGCTGAAGATTTGGCTGACTACTTTCTCTCTTTCTGCGCCTTCTTCTGTTAAGTCATCGTCGTTGGTGTAAGATGTAAAATTTCCACCTGAAGGAAAAGCAGTATCATGGATTTTGTTGCTTTCAAGCTGACACAATTTCACAATCTCATGTCTCTTATAAATGCATTTTTAATTTAAACATGTTATTCTTGCTCAAAATCAACCTTAGGCACTCCTAAGTACAAGTCGGGCATTTCTCCGATGTGAACTCTGTGCGTTGCGTCCCTAAATGCAGGGATTTCGACTCAACCGTGAACGCGGTGTGTTCAAAGATGCAAACACCTCTCATATTCTTGTAAAAATGCATGTTTGATTCCATTTACTTATATGGTAGGCTGAGTTATATCCTCGCTACATTTAAAGGAAAATTAAGTACTTTACTTCTCATTGCATCTTATAATGTCAACCTCCGCTGCTCCCTTGAAGTGACGCGATGGACGGAAAATACTCCACTGCAGGTCGCAACAGAAACGGCCTTGTTCGGTAGGAATCTATCCGAAGATTAGAATCTAGATAGTGGCATCAAAGGTTGAAACCTCATTGCATCATAACGGGGTAAGTTAAACAGCTAACCCACCGTCGGTAATCGAAGGACTATATGCTCTTACACAGCCAAATCTGATACAACTCGCACATAAAAGGCCGCCAACTGGTTCTAAAAGAGGAGAGGCAACACGTCTTAGGTAAATGAAATGAAGGCTATTCTACAGCAAAAAGAAATGTGTTTTAAGCTGACGCACCAAATATTAGCAATGCTGAGGCGGGGGAGAATTCGGGTATATAGGAAGCAAGGTGAAATACTACCAAGAAAAATTCGTAGTTTACACTTGACACAATGCATTTTGTGTTGTAGGATTAGGCCAACTCACCCATTTGTTGCGACTCCACACAGAGACTGAAAAAGTAGTCCATCAGTGTGGATCCATCATTCAGGCAAAGTGACCGCCCTAAAATATAACAACAATCTCTATTTCCCGAATACGCCTGGTAAATATGTACCCATCTCACAAGTTAAGCTATCGTCCAAATAACTATTTAGCATCGCTAACTAAAATGAATTTTAAGCATTGCCTAAAAACGTAAAAGCATAATCGAAAAAAAGGAATGTGAGACAACTTCCCGTTGTGACAGATAAGCCTGTGGAATAGAAGGCAAGAATAGAACCGATAGCAGCACCTGCAAGGAAATGCACGCAAATCGTCCCAATTTGCAAAGGAAGGAGGTTCAAATACCCGCTGCATAGGATATCCTAAAAAGCCCTCCGATTTGGAAGGCCAAATAGGTAGGGACCACATAGCAAGGCAGTGAAAAGCACTTGCCTATGTGTGCCAATTCGAAATGGGTATGAAGTTGGCTATGGCATCTGAACTGTCGGAAGCAGACCGGACAAATTACCGTCATGGTACGCTGCGACGAATTGAGGGAGCAGAAGTGACGATGTGTTTGCGATGAATCGACTTTTTTCGCATCGAAGAGTCTTGATCGCTAAAATGCGTTATAGCTAAAGGTGAAGTGCGCTCAAATAGGCAGATTTGGTGATACAATGACCCTAGGCCCCACTGAATACACGCGTAGCTAGTTTGCATGAGCAAGCCTTGGACAAAGCGAAGAAACTTACCACCTACTATACAAATCATTCACCAGGACCCGTAAAATAGCATGTCTCTTCTAAATGAGGTGATTAGGGATTGCAAAGCTGAAAACTTTGTAAAGGTTTATAGGTAAGTGACGAGCTTAACTAATTTTGTCCATTTTACTTGGGTGAGCAATGCGAATAGAACAACTGAAGACCTCTTGAATGTAGGGAAGTATCAAATGCCAAATTTCTACAGCACTCATCAGAATATGTTATGATCAACCTACGTACGATGTAAAATGCGTTGCGTGTACATTGACTGCTGACATGGAAATTTGTAATGGGAGGTGATTTCTGGGTACCAACTTTTGTAATATAATTGCCCGAACCATACTTTGTGCCGAATATACGGCCCGCGCATCGTTCACACTAATCTACACCTGTACATAGCAGAGTGATTTATCCTTGTGTGGTTAGGCATCTTTGAAATTTAATGCACATCAGATTACAAGAAATATGAGAATCAAGTTGCGCATTCAGATGGGCATGCACGATGGAGCCTCCTTGTTTCCCTTAAAAATCCACACCTTTCTATTAACTACCAAATTATCATCTTTTACAAACCATCTTTATTTCAAATAAACAAATACTTTACAACCGGTTTTCTTTTGATTTTTTGAAAAAAAGGACATTAAGATCTGAAAACAACAACAAATGAGCATTGGTAATAAAAAATCGGATGTTTCTATTAACTGTTTATTCGAACAAATGCCTTGTAACGAAGCATTAAATCTGATATTTTTGCAATTTTTCAATTTACTATTAGCTGCCAAGATATCAATTTGCAGAATTATTTTGCTTTGTATGAAGCTTATGTGGGATAAATCTGGACATTGTTCATTTTCAGTTTTTCTGGCACCCAAACATACCGTAGAAAATGTGGCGACCCTCACCCAAAAGGCACAGAGATGGGATAACGTGCACTTTTACCCATTTCACCTTCTCAACGATGGAAAACAATCATTAATTATTGTAAGCATGCCAACTTGAAAAGCACAAGAGGAAACGCTTAAGCACTGGAGAGAAAGGCGTCACTAGACACCTCGTTGAATGACGCTGCCGAGCAAAACACATTAAGTTGAAACAGTGTGATATTAATTTGTTTGTGCTTTATGCATCCGTGTTATCTACCTGGTGTTCGTTTTACCAACTGAATAGTGACAACCCTAGCGCACTGGGATCTGATGTCCGTTGAAGCTTAATCGGCCCATTGTCTTGGTAAGAATAAATTATTTACTTATCCGAAGGTCTTTTGTGCCCAAACCTCCTTTTAACTAGTGTCAAAAATGCAGCGTAAAGCAAATTGGACTTACTGTTTTGTTGGCGAAAAACCACTTTGATTTACTTCTAGCGAATAACTTTTGTCATGCTTTTAAGTCTTGATAGATGGGAAAGTAAAAACACGATCAGTCGTAATGAACTGGTCTTGTAGGAATCACCGCTGTTCTGGAGCGTCAAAATCAAGGGAATCTTGGGAGTAAATACAGAAATATGTATGGCGAAGTTTGCATTAATTAAACTTCATGTTACCTCCTTATTTTATGCTTTGTCATAGACAACCAGGATCAGAGGTTCAATCGAATTTGACCAAACACCCTAATTTGGCAGCTTTTCAGGTTCGTGAGTCGCTATAAATTCATTGGCCCTTGGCAATTCTCACAACCTTACTAGGTATATGCGATACTAATAGCCCATTTGGATAATGACACGCCTATTTAGGCTATCTCCCTCCCTCCCTGTAAACAACTTTAAGTTACCTAATTTTAAACAAGATTAAAACCATTGAAAGGCTTTGGCGCATTGCCCCGCTGCCCAACTCTACATTGGTCTGCTCATGCAGAAATTCACTAATTTTAAAGCATCAAGTAACATAAATATTTCTAATGCTAAACCAATTAGAATGTTGGGATTTAAACTATGTAATACACATTGAGCTCAGTGTTTTAGTCAGTTGTAAATAAAAGCTGAATTACAATATGATAAATTACCTGAACTGGATAAAGCTAAACAAGTAAGCAGTTGACAGCATTCATCCGATTTTATTATCACACATGATGCTACAAAGTCCTTGCAATTCAGGCATAATTCAACCCACTTTTGGCATCACAGATCATCGATCTGACTTCGATTCTCAGGCGAATGACACAAATCACAAATGCTTTTCGCTCCAAACCACAGAGAATGGTCTCAAATCAAATGATTCCGGGCACAGCATGGAGAACATCGAATTAGAAAATGATGGGTCAGCGCCAACAAATTATTCGCCACATTCGAAGTCGGACTTGTGAAGCTACTGGAGTCAATAATATTGGTAACGCTTTAAAAAACAAGCAGCCAAATAATACTCGCCAGGCTCCTTACTATCCACATTTCTCAACCACCAACTTTGTATCATATCATTGCATCTAAGGCCAAGACAAAATCACGCATATTTTGATGCCATTATGAAGAAAATCGAGAACAGGAGTGAGCTAAACAACAGTGATTGGATTACCTGTCCAGATTTAATAAGTTCCTACGCACGAGTAGGCCATGCGGCTAATTACTTGATGTCTTGCCTTAATGAGATCATTTTGGAACCCCAGTCGACTGCTTAAATGTGTCTTTTTCAATTTTGGGAAGGAGAAGATATAATTGGCCCCAAATCTGCATGATACCGGCAAATGGCGAGCATTACCGACCTAAAAAACCTTCCGTTGATGCCGTCAGAATAGAAATTATCAGCGTAGTTAAACCCAAGCCCAATTATTTGATGACCTTAGTCATGCGGAGGTATCTGAGTGGAGAGCAAATAGATGACTAAAATGTGTCGCGCTAATAAAGGGTAGCAGGCACCTAATATTGCTTACCTGAAGCTGACTTTAGTTTATTTTCCCAATCTAAAGGCTAAGATTTGATGCATGAAATGCGGTCGTCGTAAGGTGTCCTTCAGGCCACAAGACGTTCATCCTGCGTAAACTACTTCGTTCTATGTTCCTTTTAGAACTAGCAGGGTTTACAACGGCCTGTTTTAGCGAATCGGTTACGAGCCTGACAAGGAGGCCCTTCTAACCTAATGCAACCCTCACGTGATTCTGTTTGCAATGAAAGTGAATGCACAGCCAAACACTGGCATATGTGATGTCGTTAAATGGTAAAATAATTGACAGCTGCCTTGAAAATCCGGTTCCGTAATCTGCCCTGCTGGAATATCCTGAGTGCGTGTCAATACAATAAATGAGAGTGCTGGAAATGGGCAGTAGAGTGATGGTGGATGCTCGGCCAAATGAATGGATGGACCAACTAATCCACGGACACACCTATCATTAATTCACTAGGAAGTTGATCCCGAGAACAGGAAACAATCTTGTCTAAGGTTCGACTGCGCAGTCTATGGGAGTTAAATTGATGAATATTTAAGGAGGAATTAAACTTTACAACTGAATGACCTCGACTCATGATTGCCTTTGTGACTGATCATCCAGGCAGGACTATCTGCCTGAAGCAATAACAGCTTCGCTAGGGGCAGAAATTCTTTTCTCAGGGCCGCAAACTTTGTGGGGGCACTTTTATCATGCACAGTTCTACGTAAAAGAAACTTTTGAAATTAGGTAGTCAAAAGTCTAGAATGAGATATTATGACTAGCTTACAGCAGAGCTGAGAAGGTTCGGGGGCAGGGCACATTCTTTTGGCAGCATTCATGCAAATATTACCTATTCTTTGATCAAAGAGAATTCATTGTTCTTCAGATCTGATTTTCCGCAAAGTTTTAATTTGAGGAGTCTCTTTTTCAGCAGCATATTATTCCTTTTGCCAATTAAGCCCCTTAATTCAGGAAACTGTTGAAGACTTCTTTAATCCTTTTAACTCGCTTATCACAAATGGCAACCAGTAGTTCATTATGCGTTCCTTATACACAGCCTCTATCACTGTTCTATCAAAGAAACTAACGCCAAAATCAAGCAGTATGGGGGTCCCGTAGATAAGACTCCTGCCGATTCACGATTCAGAGCAGAGTAACCTATGGGAAGTCCTTCCAGCAGTGTGCTCCAACAAAAATCTTGATTTACCTGAATCAAAACTTGACGCCTTATCTCAGTCGGCTCAATATTTGACTTCCATTTTTAAAAACATCTGTACTTACAGACATGGATATGCTAGACTCCTTGAATTAATTCTAATAAAGGAGTGGTGCAGCTCTCAGATGTAGCCACACAGTCACTGTAAATGATCACCATTTTTAGGATTTAAGTAAAGACTTCGAGTAAACAACGGACTCTAAGAAATAAGTGAGCTTAAATGTACCTCACTTCAGAATGATGACGTTAGGTTCACCATTTAGGAAACTTTAAAAATGACACAGTGGTTATTGATAACCGTATGCTCGTTTCGCAGGTTATCATCCCGACTACCGCTATCAAATTGTTGGCCTCATCCGTGCTGAATTGTTATACGTGCCGGAATGACACGTCACACACAGACACCACCACAATCTGTTTAGTAGGTTTGCATTTTGGGAATGAAGAGGGATTTAGGTGTGCCCTATACGTTTCTGCAAAGTGAAGCAAATAATTTCATCAAAACATGTATGAACCACATCAAGCCCCTTTGAGCCAATTCCTTTATTTCCTTGTATATGCTTTCAAAAACTCTAAGTGACAAGTTTAAAATCGGCATCATTGGCGTTTGAGGGGATTTTTACTACAATGAACTCCAAATTCTAAACCATGCGTTGTACGCATTAAGTTCAGGATAGTGGGTTTGAATTTGAGCCACAGGAAGAGTGATTTTTATTTGCATGCAACTGTCATTTGCTCAAAGAGTAGATTATAAGCTGTGGCCTCCTAGGATAAGAATGCAGGACGAGCGCATTTTGCTTCACAATGCATTACAAAGATGCTGATAACTATGGACAAGGTCTTTTTTAGCATAAATATGGCCTCATCTTACAATCTAATACCCGAAATAGGGATTGTGGGAAGCTCAAACTTGCAGCCGTTTACTTTACCGCTAAACCTTGCCATCGCCTGAGGGGACAAACGGAAAATAGGGCGCGGCATACTGCAACGGAAATGACGCTTATTTACCTAAAGTCTGTGAAATGGTAGGTACCCACAAAAGAAATCGCATCATTTCATTACAGTTTCACTGATAGGCACAAAATGAAGCCGCGCTAATGTGGTGACTTGCGTTGTGATTGCCCACACAAATCTTTTAAAACAATCAGATCTGCCACAATGCGAAAATCACGGCATATCAATTTGCGCTGAAAGGTAAAAGAAGGCACATCACATATACCCATTATAAATATGTTTCCATTTTTTCTTAAAAAGATTGACTGAAACTTTGCGTGCTGAATCCCAGCACTACTGGGACAGAAGCGGATCTAAGAATGAAAGAGACAAGCTGATTTCCTAACAAGAATCTTCATGAGATTTAGCTTGATCAGTAACGATTGCCACCTAAAACTAAACCAACACACCCGGTCGCTGTGGCTCCATTAATCACCTGAAGAGGTAATCTCTCAATATAGCCCCTTCATTTAGGCTAGTCGTCATCCGTAAAGGGGAACAGACCATATGTATTTTGACAGATGTTAAATTTTGTGGACATAAGAAGCACAGCAAAAGACGCCAATCGTCCATTCCAAAACTTTATGCATTTTTAAGGCTTTGAGCTAAAGCGCCTTTTAAACAGGGGAATGCATTCAGCTTCGATGTCAACAAGCTTTTATCCGAAAATTGGCAAGATGACTTGCTACATGGAAAAGATTTTTGTGGGTCTAGAGGCAAGAAAAGTACCAAGAGCTGTGTCCGCATGAAATAAAACATAGATCCTTTACATAGGCACGCTGCTTAAACTGAGCCTAGCAGCATATATATGAGGAACTAGGTCATCTTACCAGAATACAATAGCAGATTAACACGTATTCTGGCTGCGGTAGAGTGATTTGAGAATACGGCCAATGCAGAACTAGTTAAGAAAAGTGATGCTAAAACGCTTGTTTAGCTTTTTACATAGACAGGTTTGGCAGCATGATTTGCTTGAAAAGGTGCATGATGGTCAGAACCTATTTTCGAAAACCGACCCCTTACAAAGCCAGACATGACCATTCGGGATTTAAAACATGCAAGATACTTGAACATCTGCCAGGTGCTGCAATCTGATTGGATCACTGAAAGCCTTCGATGAGAATGCACGATCGGGAATCTTCGATTTAAGGCCAATTGAGTCTTACTCGCATGCAAAACTGCAGTAATATCACGTACTGGATGTGAGTTCAAGTTAAGGCTACCACACTGCCTTATGGCTTAATAGATAAAAGAACTATGGTAGCAACATACACTTTTGCAATTTTAAGGGCAGTCTATGTCGAATAAACGTGGATCAGCGGTTAAAATGCACCTTAAACTGCAGAAGGTCTTTCAACATCGGACAAAAATAATGACATGATTTGCATTGCAAAACTTTGGGATCGTTTAGGTTCAGAATTGTTAAATGTTGCAGAAAACTTCCAAAAACGCTGCACTTAGAACAAAAGTGATGAGAAAGCACCATGCAGCAGTCGTCGTTTGCACCACAGCAAAGTTTTGCAACGTTGAAGGATTCACAATGAGGTATATTCCACGAAAATCGAGTACGCGTATTTAAATCAAGCGTAAACCCCTCCTGTAGTTGGCCATATCGCTAGCACTAATCTATTCATCCCCCTTAAAAATGTCTCACAGAAATTGGCCCAGCAATTAAATTTCGCCAACTACATCCTCATTCACCATCCATTTCACCACTCATTCTAGAGTTCCATCTTCGTCAAAAATAACATGACCAGCGACAAATGGGCAAAAAAGAGTTATACTTAGGTAAAAAGTGTTGTGTCAAGGTAGAGGTGGGAGTGATTGTGAGTTTAATGTGTTCTTCTTACAGCCCTAATTTTAGGCTTTGGAAGTGGAAGTGTATTGGATAGAAGTCCGATTTCAGGTGGGATACACTGTGTACTTTGAGAATTGTAGAAGGCTATCGGTAAGATCACTGAGTAGGTATGAATTTTAGCAAACAGGTCTGCTAGTACTGACCAAATGCTCTAGTATCTGAGAGTACACACGCATGTCGGAGTATATACGCGCAGCATTTCACGACTCTTACATTCTAAGTCAAAGTCATCACAAAATTCAACAGTAGATTACATTTGGAATGGCTGAAATGCCCTCAAAAGTAAGGTTATTTGGCGTAGGTTTTAAAGAAGGATGCAGAATGCGTAAGAAATAGTTTCAAATCGTATCAGTGGCAAAATGTATCCCAAGGGCTACTTAAAAGTGAGCAGCGAGCAGACTGAAGCACATCGTGCCTAGCACTAGATTTCCGTCAGTGATGCTTTACATGCTATCGCTCACAGAAGAAAGGCATCTATGCACCAATCATTGAATTGATTGAATAAATCAAGCTTAAGTGGATGGTGAATTGAAGGGTCGGATACAGATCAAGCTCAATTTCTTGATTATAGGGTGCCAATCAGTTGAGATTGAAAAAGAACTTTTGTCTTTAGGGCACCTAACTCCATGGCTGTTGTTGTCAAGGATAAGATTCTGCAGGTACATTAGTTTTCTGTCAGCAATGTGTCCCACTTTGAATGCAAGGAAAGCAACTTGCAACAATAAAAATATCTCTGCATGGAGAAGAAGATAGCAGAATCTCACTAATTTCCTTTCTTTTCCATTCTAAGCAAGATGAATACCTACTCCTGGCTAAATTTAGTGAAGCTGTAGACGAGATGTCGCATGAGAAGGGATTCTACCGAATAATCCATGCGAGGTTGGTAATGGGCCAATTTCTTTAATAAACCTGGCCATAGAATCGCTTTATTTTAAAAGTGTTAAAGCTTTCAGTTTTATACGGTCTCGACAAAGCTTTATTAGCCCTCCACGTGCTTTATAACAACTAGCTAGCTGCAAGAAATGGAGTCGGCATCCACCTTTTCCGTGCTAACGTCATAGCTCCGTGAATCAAGTGAATACAAAAAAAGGAAAAGCAGATTAGAGAAAAGTGGTAAATTTTGTGGATTCAAATGTTATAAGGCAAAATTGGAAGGTCGATATCATCGCATATGCTGTAGTGGTGCTGAATGCAATTTGTAAATTCGTATGGATGCTACCATTTTTATCACTTCAGCCAGTGCAACAGGACATTAGCGGTTTTATTTTGTTCATACTTCCTCCGTAACTGTCATCCGTCGGTGCAGCCTAAACACTCTAAATCAAGCCTCATGTAAATTCTTCCTACTATCGTGATGACTGCGTAAACAATAGAAAGACCAATTCAAGTCTCAAAAAATGGGTTCTATCAGAATCATCATACTTTAAAAGTTAACTGTTATCAAGTTCTCGAGTTGTCGTTGGGATGTCATTGTTTGTTTGAGTCCAAATAATCGGTTTTGCCAACAGGCTCAGAAAAGCTGAGTAATTGGCCATAGTCAGGAATGGGTATCATTTCTCTACTATATGCACCTTTCTGATACAAATGAAAACTAGCACCACTAACCGAAATTGATTCCTAGAGCAAAGTCGCAAGTTACTACGTAAAAAACTTATAGCGTGACAGTGCTGTACCGATGCCATTCAAGGGGAATCATAAAATTGAGAGAAATTGGGAAACGAGCAGCAATATTAATGTTCAGTTATTGTTTTTAATCAGCGGTGCCGAGTTCATTTGTCTCGACGTTAAAAACAATAAATGAAAGCCGTTTCTTAGTCATTAGCGATAGACAATCACCTCAGGTATTGAAAATTGCGTCAAATTTTGACAAAGTACAACATGAAACGTTGAGACTTGCACCTCTCAATCACAAGAAAAACAAAGGGACCTCATAGTGAGAATATTCAGCGGGAAAGAGTTGCCTCTATCATGCTTCAAAGCCGCCCATGAAGGTGACGAAGGAAATTTATAACTCAGCACGCATTACAATATGTCAAATGCTTTCATGCCCATGGTGATTAGAGCAAAATAAGAAAATGCAACTTGCTCCAACCTACTCCGCATTCCTTCACCACAACTGCAGTCGACAATAAAATGAGGTTCAATTGAAACCTCATCAGCGAACCAGAAATGCTGTGGATCTGCTACGCATGTTGCATTTGTGTGATTACTCTCCACACATATCAGCCTATGAGCAAACGTTTACTTGACCTGCGAAGAGACCTCTATACGATATGGCGTGCTGGCTCATGCACCCATTCCACATCCAACTTCCGCGTCTATTATTACAGAGGTGAACAGAGTCACAGCTTGAGAAAACTTGCAGTGCAGAATATTGTCTCTACAAATACTGCATATTCTCCGTGTTGCTTAAGCAAACGCCATTTTATATGGGTAGTCAGAAATCGACATCAACTCAAAGCTGTCGAGTTTGAGGTCATTTAATAAAGCTCCCCAAGATGAAGTAAACTTCATTTCATCAATCCACTTCATTAAAGATTTTATCTATTTAATCTGCACTAACATCCATGTTGCTTCAGGTGTTGATTATTCCGATGGCAACATGGGGGTGTTCGGTGATGTTTTGCTTAGCTTAATTGCAGCTGTACCGCCTGATGTTGGTCCTCTTTAAATAAGATTTGAAGTTCTCCCAATTTGCGTGGTGTTGCGGTAATGCTCTCCGGTTCATATGTGGGAATAAAGGCTTCAATAGGAATGATGAGCGTGGAACCGAGAATGGTATTTATCAGTGTTGGTCGCCGAGAAGAATGCAAAGAATTGCGAATCACGTTAAATGTTCAGCAATAAGAAAATTAAATTAGTACGTAATTTTAAAAAATTTACAGGCGTAATTGCATGCACTGTCAAGCGGAACATGGTGGTGGACTTCACGATTGTCAAATTTGCTTTAAGAAAGGCAACATTTGAGTCCTATGTTTTATTTTCATTTTGACATGAAAGTTTGAACGAAGCCTTTACGAGCACTCCAATTTGAAGTCGTAAAGATACACAAAGGAGTGAACTTTATAGTACCTTACCATTACGATTATCGTAAATTTTAACATCCAGTCCCAAATGGGACCTGTGAGTACGATACTTCTGGTTTTCTCACCTAAGTAATGGCAACTGCCGTTACAATGACAAGGAATTGTGAATCAAAGCCTCGCTTTTAAAAAACATTATCATTGTCTTTACCTCGGGTTGTATGCGAAATGCCTCACTTCCATCCAACACAACTGACCCCTACTTTATTTTGTAAGTAGCATTAATTTCTAGGTGCGTTGATCGATACTGGTACAACCGATAGGCGTTGCACACGCTAACCATTCCTCTGCAGTTGTTTTCACTTTGTTGTCTTATTATATATAAGTTAGTGTGACTTAGGTCAGCAGCAACTTGGGGCCGAAACGATGACTTTCTTTTACGTGCCATGCTCACAAATCTAACATAAAAGAAGCACTAGAGCATTTACTTTGTGATTACCTAGAGTCACAAGCAGCCTAGCCAAGGGAGGTGTAGTATTCCGCCTATTACTGTTATCGCATGCTTTGTTGGACCTCTCATCGAATGCAGAATAAGAGATAACTCAAATGTAACATTAACCAAATTTAAATGGGGGTCCAAATCACTCTACGCATTCGACGCTCCTCAGCTAGAATCCTCTTCAACTGTGACTGCTGTGGCGTGAATGGCGGACTTTTTTAACGAATTAGGACCTGTAACAGGCCCAAGAATTGATTTCCATGGGATCACTGTTGAAGAGAGAGCTAATAATGAAGACCACACCAGCAGTCAAAACACGACCAAGTGACTATTGAAAACCGGAAAATGCATCCATCCACAAAACTCCATTTGATGTCCTAGGTAAACCGGTACCGCCACGCACGATTAAACCGCATCGCTTGCGAGGGAGTCAGTCGACATGGCTTGATCTCCTGTTGACTTTTAACCTGCTAATCTTTTCCAATTTGTTAATAATTCCACAAGGAAAGGCTTGGTGGAGTCCAAGAGCAGTTCAGGTATCGCTATTTGGCTAATTTGTCCGGGCTTGCTATTTTACATTCTTGCGATTGCAAACAGGTGGAGGAAAGAAATAAAAAACACCCTTTTGTGAATGAACGATGAGGCGCCTTTACTGGAGGTTTCTTCATCAGGGTCGCGTGCATTGCTATTTCTGAATGGTCTCTTGCAAGTACACAGTGCTATCACACCCCAGTAAGCAGCATAAGAGGATTTTATCATGGTGTTTTATAGCTAAAAGGGTATGGGGACAATAAGTCCGAGGTTTAGGGCGCAATCAAACTATGGAATGTCTTTTACTGCTAAGTTCAAGACCAATGAATTATGTTGTGATGGGTTCGAAAATCTTGAGTGTTACAGGGACTTTTGAACCGCTGTGCTAAAAACGTAAGTCGTGGAAATCTACTGTGCAGTAGTCGTAGTTTGGACCACAACAAAATTTTTAGCTAGGTTGAATGGCTCACAACAAGACAACTTCCATGACAACTGATTATGACTACGGAGGAATAAGAATGGAGATGCTGGTGCTCCATGAGCCACCAGGTGGAATGTCTTTTATAGTGCCCC
>LWMJ02000484.1:0-52241 GCA_001693035.2 Taenia asiatica | reverse complement strand
CCCCCAAGCCCTCTGGTTCCAGAATATATATTCTGCCTAGTACTATGTGCACATGTATCTGACACATGATCGAAAATGCAAAAAAAACCCTAATTTCTACGTTTAGCAACACTACCCTCTATTGCAGCCTATCGTACCTACCAGGCGCCATTCCCCGTGCTATTGATCCCAAGGTCAATCAAGTGGAGTGGGTGCATACATGCATGCTAATAGACCATAGGTCAGCCAGCAAACTTTAGCACAGGTCTATGTAAGCCACGCGCTCCACGTCTTTGCATAGGAAACTTGTGCAAATATTCGCATTTGACAATGTCTTCCAAATTTTTAACAAATACTCCTTGAAACGCAAAGAAACTAGCAAATGTCACGCATTTTTAATGATTCAATTTGTTGATCTAGTCATCTTTTACCTCTCTAATACCAGGGTATGCTTTTGCGAAAGAGATGGTGATTTGTTTTAAAGCGCGTTTGTCAACAAGTCTCTATGGCAACCTTGGAGCGCATATTTTACTGGTGCATATGGTCAACAAGCCCGATTATATTCTCTAACTCTAAACAGCCAGAATGGTATAAGTAAAGATTATCCTAAAAATTTTTAGTATCAAAGAGTCTTAAAACACAAAAAGAAGGACGTAGAGGAAGACACTTTCTTTCTACCATCCATTGAACCGAAGCGTGTGAAGCCCACATGGGCAGGAACTTCACCATCATTCATAGATTCAAATAAGCGCACATTAGGACCTCCCATCGCAGTCGATGTCATAGGTTTTGTCACTAATAGTAAGTTGGATTTCTATTTATATCCTCTTCTGCTTGTGATTAGTTTCGGGTAGTGGCTGTTTTACGCTTTGTGATTATGCACCGTTCTTGTACCGCTTATTAAGGTCGGTTGAGACTTTTTTGACATCCTTTGTGCTATTCTTGAGCTTTGAATGGTCCTGTTTTTAGTTAGGTTTCACCATTTAGTGTTTTCCGGCTAGGGCAAATGCGATGGATTATTTATTCCTGTACTAAACCACAATTCTGATTATTGACTTTTAACTACTCTGACTTCGCATCATGAAAAGCCTGTGTTGATTTATTCTTGTTAGAAAGTGCTCCACTTCTTTCATATTTCGCAGCTGTTTGTTTGCATTTCATTAGCATTAGTAGTGTTCTATTTCTACTTCTTCCTATTCAAAATAAACTTTTTTAATCGGATGAGGTCTACAGATGTGATTTTCATTTCAACACTGGCTCTCTTGAGATCTTAGCAGCCTAAAATCCTACCTTACGGTACTTTTCAAAGGCACAACAATCTATATTTTATTGTTTTTCACTGTTCCAGGTCAACTACCATTATTCAAATTCACATTTACACACGGGACCGCATTTACCGTTCTGCTTTTCAAATGAAAAAATTGCAATGCTCTTGCACATTTTTAATCAATTCTGTTGGAATTCCTTAATAATCTTTTAAGTGGATTTTTCTGGTATTTCCTGGGTCATAGGATTGACACACTCCTGCTAACTTATCTGAGTTGAAGCTGTATCTTGACCCATTTGTAGCACAAAATCTGGCTATCAAACCGTTAGCCTTAATGTTTTGGTAACCTTACTACAAACTCATTTTGCGTGCTTTAGTGGTCCTTTACACATTTCTAAGACAATTTAAGTGGTAGTTTTAATATCAAACAGCTTCTAAACTTTAATTAGCATACTGCAGATTTCATCTTCCGAAGCAGCTAATCTTTTTTGCTATAGCATACTCACTCAAGAAACGTTTCGTAAATTTTTTTCGCCGTAAAGATTTGTACAATTTCTGCGTTACTGGGGCCAAGCCAGCGGTGGTTGTAAAAGGGCTAGCACTTCTCGCATATTTTACATGTTATTAGATTACAGACACTGCACATGGGTAAAAAAATCTGGATTCTTTTACTAACTCTATTTTCCATCTTTATTGTAAATAACTGGTCAGATATTCAGCGTTTGGAGGAGTGTTTGTGAATCATGACAACAGCAGTAATTCTAAAAATCTTTACAAATTTTACAATAATTTGTTCAGAACTGTAAAGATGCAGCAAAAATACCACTATTCAAAAAGTTCAGCGTCCTACCTCCTAGCTTTATCAATTCGTAGTCTATTAAGAATTGTATATTTTATTCTTCGCTTAATAGCGAAATCGTCACCTCTTTTGGAGCGCTCCAGGAAAGTCCACAAGTCGAAAGATGATGCCAAGTATGAGGCAAGCAAACGCATCAAAAAGGAACGGGAATCTTTTCGGAAATACCTAGTTGATATTATCACGTATGCTATTACAACTAAGATCTTATATTTCATCCCTTACGTAGCGATGGAAAGCAGCCTCTCTTTGAGAGCTATGTCAGCAGGAATCTTCCACCACTGAATGAAGATGGAGCTGGAGCTGGCGTCAGTAGGCGGGAGAGGAGCATTGCTGTAGGAGGTTCTGCCTTTGTCATCATTCAATTAAAATAGAGATATTATTATTACATATACAATGGTATTGACACAGATAATGTCGCTCCTATGGAGGAAAGCTGGATGACAAATATGAAGAAGCGTATCCGTCCTTCTGTGCAGGTAGCATCCAATAAATCTCCCAATATATTTGTAAAAATCCATTGCACCGGACCATCGAATATTCCAACAAACGCCTTTAACTTGTTACGATAACATGGATGGCTGTTTCTTTCATTTAAAGCGGATAACTGTTACAGTGGTTGATACAAAATAATCCAAATGAAACTAAGTCCTGGCACCAAATGTAACTATCCTTATTTTCTGACAGGCAGAAGCAGATGAAAAGCTGATGGAACAAATTGAAGATGAGATTCGTGAGGACTATCTGTTGAGCGTAAAAAAGGCAATAGTGGACTTTGTTCTAAAGGATCCCTCGGATCCCAACATAGACGGCCTCCACAATCAGGATATGGAAGAGGCTCTTGCAAAGTTGGAACACCGTCGCGAGTTAGAGGTTGTGCCTAAGCCGTGGCACACCTCCTTCCTCAATGCACAGCGCTTCTGTAGGGTACACTTGCATATAACTAATCGGTGTATGCTTCAAGTTCTCGATCTCTGGTTTTCACAATTTAAGTAAGTCCCTTAACTCAATGGTCAATTCAATTTCATGCTTCTTTGGGGAACTGAATGGTAAATAATTTCAAAAGCGCAGTATACTTTGATGTATGAAATCGGTATTTAAGCATTGGACTTAAATCCCTTAGGCCATTGGAAAGTAGCTCAAACTCCTTAATTTACCACCACTACATCCATCACATCTGACTGCTTCCAATCTTGCGGTTTTAGTGATCTTCGTCTCATTGATCCTCATGAATTCTACAAAAAGACCTCTGCAATGGAACTCTCCACATTCCAACATACATGTGTTAAAAATATAGACTCCGCCAAGGAAATACTACTGAAGAAGTAAGCTTCTCAAAGAAATCCTATCTGCTACTTTCAACTTCGATTAATAATGAAAGTCTCAAACGTGGTCACTGTTTCCAAGCTGTTAAGTCAATTTCTCTTATAATTGTCGATACTTGTTTCATTCACATTCCGATCACAAATTAACATATTTCTTTTGAATGAGAATGTGCATAATGACAAATGCCATTTGCAAGGCACTACCATTGTCATTTTTCAAACAACATGAAGCACAAATAATGTTGCAGTTGGTGATGGAATGGTCGACTCGTTCCCAAAACAGTAACTGTGTAGGACATGCCTTTTTTAAAAAGTGCCATTTTTTACTGAAAATCATCAGTAATAATGTTGGAACGTGGAGACCGTTTGCACTGAAGAATTTTAATGATAGCATTCCATTCGGCATTGTTAAATAATTATAATCCAATTTCGTAGGTGGCTAAACGAAGTACAGGGAATTTTTTATCAGGGCAACAGAAGGGGCTATGTGCCTGCCAACAGTGAAACGTCCAGACTGGAGGAGTTCTTTCGGTGTGCAGCCGTACTGATGACTGGTAGCTTGCAACTGTTGGGCTTTAATTCGATGCAGGACTTCACTCTCTTGCTCTGCAGTCCACCTGTAAGTTTGGCTGTCTTGAATCACTCTTTATTTGATTTGAACATAAACTAGCTTATCATTTTCCAGCGCTTATATGAGCGAATTACTGTGGATAAGCAATTTAGTGGACACATAAGTTTTGCAAGACCAAAGGTAAGCTGGGCATTACTTGTGGCCAAGTTGTTCTTCATTGACATCGTTTGCGATGAGGTCAATCAATTGAATTGATACTTTAGACCGATAGCTCAGAGCAAATGTCGGGGTTTATCCTTCGACTGGTGTTGGAGGATAAGCAGATTAAATTCGACCCAACAATAGAGGAGTTTGAAGAAAGCATGATGGGTCTGTTTGACAGGATGCTCCAGGTGGTTCAGAGTATTCCTCGTATTGAGACTCGCTTGTACGCTGATTGGGTGAGTGATAAACGAGCTGTCGGCTTAGCAAAATGCTTCACACGGTTACACCCACTGCTCGGGTTTTTACGGTTTAGCAAGGCGCTGCCGGGGAGAAGGTCACTCTACACCCCGTGATCCTTCCCGAGGTTTTTGAATCCTACAAGAACCAAGTCAAAAGTACACTCAAGAAAGAGTCACGTGGACCGGAGCATTATCTTCAAACTTATAATAAATACGAATCTCTCATAAACCGAAAGGTAGGTGGATTGCAATCAGAACTTTTTAAAGGCAAACTATCGAAAAAGTGGTTTCAGTTTGTGCATCCATTAAATACGGTGTCAGTCTAGCATATAATTCGGTCTTGGCTACTTGGGATTTTTTCTTAAGATTCAAAGGATAAACTATTTGATCTAGGCTTCAAATAACCCGATTGGTTTGGACTTGTTACTAGGCCGAATCAGACATAGAAGCCCTTCTCAATCCGAGCGAGTCATCTTCGTCCGATTCGAAAAAAAAGCGTCAAGGGGATGAAAATGACAGTGATGAAACTGCTGAGGAGGACAACGAACTGGATTCTCTAGAGGATGCCGACGGAGAGGGCGAGAAGGACCGCACTCAGGGTACGGATAAAGCCCACGACGGGCCCAGGGGGCCCTCCTTTGACGATCTGACAGTGGAGCTGTTGCGCTATCGCCATCTTACCAAGCGGATCCAGTACGAGTCCCGCCGTATCATCCGCCTCGGCATGTTCGAGGTGCACGCGGACGAGTTGATTCGCGCTCTTGTGAAGAGGGCCGAGGGCATTGCTGACAAAGTCCTAGATCGCATTCTCGAGGAACATCGTAACCTCAACCGATCGTAAGCCGATTAAAATAACCCACAGCCTCTCCCACTGCGTAAATGCTTTCTAGGCTCCTAACACCATACTGAGACTTTTGATTTCTGAAATAGTAGTGAAAGAACCTTTTGCTTCATTTAGTTAGCGTTCCCTTGACAACGGATAGAAATATGCCCAAATCATTTCCAGCAGGTAATTCAACGCCGTAAGATACTTCTCGTGTAAATTTAATATCCATCTTGTAACTATCAGACGACCAAAAAGTTTGTGCTATTCTCTATGCGACACTTTGTAATGGCTTTTAGTAATTTGTGGAGTTTATGTTGCTGTTCACATGGATGCATGCAAAGTATAGATACGCGCCAGTCCAACATTTGTTCCTCTTCTAGGCGCATTTAACTCGCCGCCAAAACTGAAGTGTGCTAAAATCCTGAATCATAATGAAAAATCACTCAAATACACGTCTCGATAATGATGATCTAAGTGTCCCTGCTGTTTGGAATAAATTGAGAGTAGGGTGTCAAGAGCTTGCGGAAGTGTTTTTGCGTGAGTGGTGGAACAATTAGTGGTGGGAACTTTTCTTACGTGATGCAACCACGCCGTTGTTAGGACCTTCTATTTTTCAACACCGAGCCAAAGAAGATAACATTGGCTAACCGACTGATCTATTCACTGCCCACCTCACATTTCTACAAAATTGGGTCACTTTAATCCAAAAAGCCATACTTGCTTTGTGTGCGGTGGACGGTAGAGGGAATTTTTCCTTACGACTTTATCGCTGAGGGCTGAACGCCGATAACAAATGGGACCTAGTTAGCGCCAAACGACTCGATGGTCCGCCAAAAAAATTTTAGGTTAGATATGTAGAGCTAGTCCTGTTCTTACAAATAGGACAGTCATAAGAGCTGACTACGTACCGCGAAACGTTAGGATAGGCCTCTAGAGGAGAAGGGAGATACGAGCTCACCTTCATTCAGTGTATCTCTGTGATGATGTTTTTTTCCATTGATTTGAGGCTCACCTTGACATTGGGAAAATGACATGAGAAATGAGTGGTTAGGGATTGAAAGTGAGTTGGAAACGAGATGTTTTGTAGGAGTGAAATTGATTGTAATGATGACTGTTTTAACAGATGAGGGGGTTTTGGGCATTTTAGATGGTTTTTTAATTGTCATTATGTAAGTTGAACGAAACTGTTTGAAAATCTTATGGTATCTGAAGGGTGAACTTGAATAGGTAAGTTAAAGTTGGCGCTTACGAATCGACATACACATAGGCGATAGATGGAATTAACGTACCCTCGCAACAAAGGCAATATTATTTTTGACAAATGCATGTTTCTTCTAGTCTTATCCGACAATACGAGGATATCGCATCAAAAGCCCTATCGATTCCTGCCAGTACGGCCGAAATGATGGATTTGATCGAGTACGTCAAAAAGACAGAAACTGTTACCATGGCACGAATGGAGCGTGAGTTGGACCATTCCAAGGATCGACTTCTCTTTCTCATGGATCATGCGCAAATGAATCCCTCGGACATGCGAATGATAGGTCAAGTCTTCGAGTGGCATTCACGCATGGTTGACATTTTTGATGAGCATAGAAATATAATGCGCCAGAAGCGCATTGAGTTCGAAAACAATCTGCGCTATCGGAGAGAGCGGTTCCATGAAGAATTGGATAGCTATCGAAAACAGGTTGAAGAATTTCAGCATTTTGGAGACATGCAAGAAATGGTGCGCTACCTTAAGAAAGCACAAGCTCTGGACGAACGACTAGAGGTGGCCTTGACCAAGGTTGATGCTTTCAATGCTGAGGAGACCGCCTTTGGTTGGACCTTGACCAACTATCCCCTGAGATTGGAAACCCAGAATATTCTAAAGCCCTACCTCAGGCTTTATGAGACTACTGTGGATTTCAATAACAAGAGCAAAGAATGGATGGATGGTCCTATGGAGAAGGTGGATCCCGAGGCTGTTGATGCCGACGTTGCAAACTACCATCGGACTTTGTTTAAGCTAGAAAAGACATTTGAACAGGTTCCAGCCCCACGGAAAATCGCCAGCAAAGTACGGCTCAGAGTGGAGGAATTTAAGGAACACCTACCGCTGGTGATGACACTGTTTAATCCAGGTTTAAAGGAGAGACATTGGCAACAGATTTCCGATGTTGTGGGGTACACTCTTCGTAACGAGGAGGGAATGTGTTTGGCCAAATTAATAGATATGAATCTCGAAAGCTTTATCCCCAAGTTTGAGGCCATCTCTGAGGCCGCTACTAAAGAATACAATTTAGAAAAGGCTTTAGTTAAAATGAAGAAAGAATGGGAGCCGGTAAGAAATTATCCTACCTTGGTATTCCATTCATTTGAATTTGTACTTTATTTTGCTTTACACAGATTAATTCCAAGGCAACTTTAAGTAAAGCGCCTTTATGTAGAGGTCTTGAGTACCTTTAACTACTATTACCTCTTCAATGAGTCCATGCATCTCTACATAATCCGAAAAGTCCAAATCCAGGTTGTGTGGTAAATGCTGTGAGACCAAGACATGACTTGAAGCTGAGTAGCTCGTGAAGGTTCCGTAATAATCCTTCCAAGCAGTGGTTTGACACAAAACACTTGGTTTCCAATTTTGATGACTGTAAAAGTGATGTTCTGAAGTGTTTATTCGTACCCATTTATTCAACTTTAGGAATTTAAGGCAATGAAAATGGGTCATATTTGATAGATCCTTGCCTGATACTCTTCATTTCGGCTTCCAATTTGGTCATTATTTCAGATGTTTCGGTTTTCATTTTAGAGTCGCAACATCCTTATCCACTCCTAAAACATTGCTTTCATTGGAATACTTTTTTTCTTTTCTGCATTAAGCTTGAATTCACACTCTTGCCGTATCGGGACAGTGGTACCTACATTGTATCGGCGGTTGATGATATTCAGCTTATCCTCGATGATCACATTGTGAAGTCACAGACAATGCGTGGATCGCCCTTCATCAAACCCTTTGAGAATGAAATAAGGTTGGCATTCTCCGTGCCTTTCATTACTGAATTCAGGCTCACTGATTTTGGAATTGGCTAAAACTTAAATCCAAGGATCGTTGTCTCATGGGTAAAAGGAAAATCACTCATACAAATCATGTAACTATAAGTGTATACCTTCTGGGACAATTATCACTCAAGCAAAAGGTTCGTTAGGGGTGTCACGTATGCGTGACGCGACTATCTTTGTCAGAATTTTACAAATGGTTGCTCTGGGTCTTATCGAACACACTTTTTCTGGATTTGAATAACTGAAATATGCAGAATGTTACGCACCGTGAACTTGCTAACCCAAGTTGGCTGGATGTTTTAGTTTGGGATTGTTTGTGGTCCGTTTTTCATTTACACCGCCTTTGTTTCTTTTTAAGGGAGTGGGAATCAACCCTCGTACTAACTCAAGATGTTTTGGATGCCTGGCTCAAGGTGCAAGCGACATGGCTCTATCTAGAACCTATCTTCAGTTCACCAGACATAATGGCCCAAATGCCGGACGAAAGCCGCAAATTCACGTCTGTGGATAAGACGTGGAAGGAGCTCATGAAGCTCGCTGTCGCTGACCCGCATGTTCTTGCCGTCATCAAAATAGATAAGATGCTAGAAAAGTTACGCAAGGCGAACGACTTCCTCGAGATCATCCTCAAGGGTTTGAATGCATACTTAGAGAAGAAACGTCTCTGTTTCCCTCGATTCTTCTTCCTCTCCAATGATGAGTTGCTCGAAATCCTCTCCGAGACCAAGGATCCAACTCGTGTACAGCCTCATCTTAAAAAGTGCTTTGAAGGCATCGCTCGACTTAACTTTACCGAGGATCTGGAAATCACACACATACGCAGCAGTGAAGATGAGGTGGTTATGTTGAAGGATGTTATCTCAACTGCAAAGGCACGTGGAGCGGTCGAGAAGTGGCTTATTGAACTGGAAAGCGATATGACCGCATCGGTACGCTTGAATATCTTCAATTGCCTTGAGGACTATGTCAAGAATACAAGAAAGAACTGGGTGAAGCATTGGTGCGGGCAGGCTGTTCTGGCCATCACGATGACGTATTGGACCTCTAATTGCACTATTGCCATAAATAAAGGCCTGAGAGAGCTTGCTTCCTACATGGAGGTATGACTTTAGATTTCATTTTGTGGATTTTAAAATGAAAAAGTGTCAGGCAGCGCTGTGACTGCCTGCGATGGCGAAGAGATGAAAGTAGTAGCCAAGATACCCAAGGAAGGTGCTTAACTTTGCTTAACTAAAACACCATCTAAATACCGCTAAAATTAAATTTTTTTGCAATGGTTACAATGTCACTAAGGTCTATCCTTGTAACCAAGCATCTTTCTTTAGTAATCTTCTCAATTCCCAGCTTTTTTTGCCACTTTATAAGTACATACTTTCAAAGAGAAAATAACCATTAGCCATTCGCTCTACGCAGGAGAATACAAGACAAATTGAGGAGATTGTTGAGATGGTGCGCGGCAAACTTTCAAAGCAGAATCGGACGACACTGCAGGCCCTGATCGTCCTGACCGTGCATGCGCGTGATGTGGTGCAGACGTTGGTGGACGAGAAGGTCAAAAGTGATACAGAATTCCCTTGGCTCAGTCAACTACGCTACTATTGGGAAAACGACCAACTGCAGACACGTATGATCAACTCCACTCTTGCGTACGTCAATTCCATCTCTCTTCCCACTGCCTCTCTTGCTTGTTTGCACAAACTTGGAGCATTGTAAATGAATACTTGGAAGTCCTAAACAAACCCACCTCTCTTTGGATGACGTTTTCATAATTTCAGTTACGGTTACGAGTACTTGGGAAATACCCCTCGTCTGGTCATCACTCCACTGACAGATCGATGCTACCGCACACTGTTTGGAGCGCTTCACCTGCATCTGGGTGGTGCTCCCGAGGGTCCCGCAGGCACAGGTAAAACGGAAACCACTAAGGATCTTGCCAAGGCCGTTGCCAAGCAGTGTGTCGTCTTCAACTGTTCCGACGGTCTTGACTACATCGCGCTGGGCAAATTTTTCAAGGTAAGTGTGCCTATATGAAGCTAACCTATATATTTAAAGAATAGTAGTTGATTAGTTATTTTTAATTATTTGTTTAAGTGCAGAGCTCATTCAAGTCACTGTAATTTAGGAGAATATGGGAAATGATGCATATAAAATAGTCAAAACATGGAATTTTGTCCCATGCTACTTTTATGTTGCGGTATTTTTTGGCTTCTCCAGGGTTTGGCTTCTTGCGGTGCTTGGTCGTGCTTTGATGAGTTCAACCGCATTGATTTGGAGGTGTTATCTGTTGTTGCCCAGCAGATCTTGACCATTCAGATTGCTATAAATTCTGGAAAAGATAAACTCGTTTTTGAAGGCACAGAACTCACCCTCGATCCAACATGTGCTGTCTTCATTACCATGAATCCAGGATACGCTGGTCGTTCAGAATTACCGGACAACTTAAAAGTATTCATTTAATCCCCTTCGCTTTCCCACTATTTTACTTTGAGGCTTAGTAGTGTGCTATCCACATTTAAGGCCCTCTTCCGTTCGGTGGCAATGATGGTACCAGACTACGCAATGATTGCTGAAATTTCACTGTATTCCTGTGGATTTGTCACTGCTAGACCATTGGCTGTCAAGATTGTTGCCACCTATCGGTTATGCTCTGAACAGCTCTCTAGCCAACCTCACTACGATTATGGCATGAGAGCTGTTAAATCAGTGCTCACTGCCGCTGGCAACTTGAAGGTGGGTGAAAGCCGCATCCTCATAGAACTTCTTTGACATAAGCATAATTTCGCCATCTGGTAATCAACAAGTTGCTACCGTACGATGCTATCTATCGATGTATTAGTTCAGTTTTGCATTAAAGTACTGAGGATTATGTTCCTGCATTTTTTGCCCTAGCTCCAATACCCAAATGACAATGAAGACGTGTTAATGCTCCGTTCCATAATCGATGTCAACTTGCCAAAGTTTTTAAACCATGATTTGCCCCTCTTTCACGGCATCACCTCTGACCTCTTTCCGGGGATCAAATATCCCGATCCCGACTATGCGATTCTCAATAACGCTGCTAAGCGCGCCTGCAATCATATGAACTTACAATGTACAGATTTCTTTTTGACAAAAATTCAACAAATTTATGAAATGATGATTGTTCGGCATGGATTCATGATCACCGGCTATCCATTCGGTGGCAAAACAAGTGCTTATCGGGTGCTTGCAGAAGCCCTGGGTTATATCTGCGAGCAGGCAAGTTGAACATTGTGTCGCCTGCACATTCTAAATGTCTTCATGATTAATTTGCCTCTCTTTGGTTGTTCAGGGTCTAATGGACGAAAATAAGGTTCAGATTACAGTACTGAACCCAAAGTCCATCACAATGGGCCAGTTGTATGGTCGATTTGATCCAAACTCTCATGAGTGGTCTGACGGTGTTTTGGCTGTCTCCTACCGAGCTTTTGCAGTGTCTCAAACTCCTGATCGAAAGTGGTTGGTGTTTGATGGTCCCGTGGATGCTGTCTGGATTGAGAACATGAATACTGTTTTGGATGATAATAAGAAGCTTTGTCTCATGTCTGGTGAGATAATCCAACTGGCACCGACCACCAATCTCATATTTGAGCCAATGGATCTGGAAGCCGCCTCCCCAGCCACGGTCTCACGATGCGGTATGATCTACATGGAGCCCAGTAGTCTTGGCTGGCGACCAATTATGCAAAGTTGGTTGGCCAAGCTACCTTCTGGAGTGAAAGAGACTCAAAAGAAGATTATTGAAAACATGGCCGAGCGCTTTGTCGATGCAGGTCTGACTATGGTCCGCAAAGGTTCTGGAAAGGTATTAAAATTTTTTTTCTTTTTTTATCAGCATTTAGGGGCTTTTCTGTCCTAAGTGTGTTTTGTTCTGTTGCATAGGAACTCTCACCAACAACAGACATAAATTTGGTCAGAAGTCTCACCAACCTTATTGATTGTCAGCTTGACGACTTTAAGGACCCCGATGTTATTAGTTACAATGGTGAAGACAGCATCAACTGCATTATAGAGGTACGTCTCTTCACGTGGTTGTTTGTGCCTTGGTGCTAGAATTGTATTAACTTAGCTATAACACACAAGCGGAGAGCCACTTAATGTATGTTAACATAGCGAAGTGTATAATTTGTGCATAAATCCCGGGATATCCCATTCTCAGTACGCATAATCAGGTTGAAATCCATGATCACTCACAAAGCAGTCTCTTGTACTGTCGGTTTATAATCGTGTTATCCATTCATCATGGAGACTGCTGTTCTTTCCTCCTTTTCAGTGCATCTTCCTATTCTCCTACGTGTGGTCAATTGGTGCCACGAAGGATGAAAGGGGTCGCAAACGCTTTGACAAGCTGACCCGCGAGCTCATGAATGGGGGCATGACGGAGGACACCCAGCGCTACCTGGCTTTTGTGGAGCAGGTCCCTCCTCCCATGGAGGACTACAAGTTTCCTTTCCCCATCAAAGGAAGTGTCTACGACTATCGTCTCGACTTCACTGTACGTAATTCGGTCAAGTGTAAAGAGCAGAGGTCAAGCAAGTTGTTTGGTTTCAAAGATACCCAATTTTTAACACATGAATTTGCTAGTTATGCTCTGCTATCAAAGAACAGTTTCCCTACAAAATGTGTTTTACTTTTTAGATTAATAAACCCAACAAGGATCAGGTAAGTTGTGGATCACGCTACAATAGCAGTTTTAAAACAAATTAGATTCTTCGCTATTTTATTTTTAACTACACACTATAGACAAGAGGTCAGGTAAGCACTTGGTGTGTTTTTGGTCTGCTTTCCTGTGGTTTAAAAGTATGTTTGGGAGATTGTTTCTCTCCAGAATGTTTACTTGAAATTCACGCTTCCACTCCACCGCAACTTACATTTTACCTTACATTTTACCTACTTTTTTAGGCACTGAGAGATGATGAAGATGTGAGTCAACTTCATTTTATTCAGTTGCTCATCACCTTTACTTCATTCCTAAAACCTACTGTATCAGATGTTTTTCCTATAAAATATTTTTGAAAGAATTCAAGAAGTGTGTATTGAGTTAAAGTATGTCTTTGATCAACAATGTAAGGGTAGTGGGTCGTCGCCATACTGTTTTGGGCATTCTATTTGGTCACGTGAGTAAAAAGCCAGTGTCACATTTGATCTTTCCTTTGATGTCGTGTTTCCCACATCGAGAGGCGCTCATGACGTTGTGGTACTGGTAGAAATAAGACCGGTGCATGAGTGTCATAGCATGTCAACCTGACACCCCAGAGAGTCGATTGTCAGTATGTGGAGTGAGATTGTTGCAGACACGATCTAATGTAATTTTTTGCTCCTCCTTTAGCTTGAAACGGTAAGTCATGGCGATTGCTTTATGGCGCTTTGGTTGGACAACTGAATTCATTCAAACTCTGTCTCCAGACTGCTCCAATAACAGTAGACGAAGCCGAGAAAAATGAGGAGAGCACTGTAGAAGTAAGTTAATTTTCACTTCAAAATTACAATGACTCGTAAAAAATGGAGCGTTTTGTAATTTTTTTTACGTCATCCGAATTCCGTAGAAATTTTCTCCATTTGCCCCAAGTGACCTCAGTGTCTGCACTTTTGAGCCTGGGTTTACTATCTTAAATTTGCCATAATTCTGAGACTTTTTGCGTGCCTTGCTCTGAAGCTATTGCATGCTTCTGAAAATCGCCTGCATAGTGTGTAGACTTTATTACACATTGGGAAAGGAAATCACCTAACTTTAAAATAGAACTAATTAAATGGCATTTAACCGCGCATTCTACTACTTTGCCAAATCTCCAGTCTATTACAGTGAAAGGGTTGCTAAAAGTGCATGAAACTACTAATTTGGATGTTTCAGTATCCGGTGAAGTGGACACAATGGCGCGAGGTTGTTCGTGCCATGCCCCCCATTCCTAAGGACGCCACTTTCAACGAGATTATTGTCACCACGGTGGATACCGTGCGAACGGTGAAGCTGCTTGACCTTCTCGTGAAGCACCGCAAGGCCTGTCTCTTTGTCGGTCCCACAGGAACCGGAAAATCCTGCTATATTGTGGTAAGTGTCCGCTTACTCTATCCAATCTTTGACCCCTTCACCGGCTAGTTTGGGATAGTGTTGTAGAAACTTCTCACATTGATTTGAATTTCAGGGGAGAAGGCGACCCGTGTTGAAATGCAAGGCTAGCACCGACTTATTCATTAAGCATATTGACACCGTTGAAATTCTACAAGTCCTGCCGTTAGTAAGGGTCTTAATTTACTTTCAGCAGAAGTTACCGCGTCTGAACAAAAGAGAAACTTACTTGTGTGAAGTTTCCCTAACTACGCTCCCTTATTTGTATTTACACTTCGCTTTTATACTGACGTTTGATGAATTCTTGTCTTTTAGAACTTTCTTTTTAACATTCTGGATAAAAACGTATACAAACCAAACGTAATCAACTTCTCGGCACAAACCAGCGCCAATCAGACGCAGAACATGATAATGGGTAAGTTGGATCGACGCCGAAAGGGGGTATTTGGACCGCCCGTGGGGAAGAGAATGATCTGTTTTGTTGACGACTTAAACATGCCTGTTCGGGAGGTCTATGGAGCCCAACCACCTATCGAGTTGCTCCGTCAGTGGCTCGATCACGGTAATTGGTGAGTGGCTACTCCTTCCCATGAGACCGTTCCATAGCCCGATTCCCCTAATCACCGATCTTCGTTTTTGTTCATGCATTTATCACCGGCTAACCTAAGAGTTTAAATGTAATTTAAAAGCAACTTTTTTGTTAAACAAGTGTGTAATACCGGGTGACAGAAACGTACTGATTGTCGGGTGTTTTTATGTATCACTCTGACGTATCGTTTATCTTCCGGATATGCGCGAGGCATGGAAACTAGCCATCTTTGTTCTGCCTAAATAGGTATGATTTAAGGGATAACTCGGTTCTGAAACTGATCGACCTACAGTTTGTGGGTGCAATGGATCCACCGGGCGGTGGACGAAATCCTGTGACGCCTCGATTTCTGCGGCATCTGAATACAATCGCGATTAACGATTTCTCCGAGGATACTATGAAAACTATTTTTAACAAGATCTTGAATTGGCACTTTATGGTCCAGTAAGTCATATCACCATGCAGTAGGCAAAATTTTCGGTTTGTCATTATTGAGGCAAGTTTTTGTATTTCAACGGGATCATGATCACTTAAGTGTGTACCAGTTAGTCACAAAGGCTATTCCATATGCGCATGCGATACCGGCCACGAATGTTGGCCAAACTTTCATAGATGGATGGAAATTGATTTACAAAAATTGGTATAATTGTTGGACTCTACAAACGAGTGAAATATTATTTTCTTTCACGATTTATTTCGAAGCTTACATGCGTTTAATTTTAGCAATTTTCCGAAGGACTTCAGTTCAGAATTAGCTGAAATGTTGGTGAACGCCACCCTTGAAGTTTATCAACAGGCCACTTTGAATCTGCTGCCGACACCGGAGAAGTCGCACTACCTCTTCAATCTGCGCGACTTCAGTCGTGTCATTTACGGCGTGATGCTGAGTCGGCCGGAGTCAATAGCTGTCCCGATTGCATTGAAACGCCTCTGGCTTCACGAGGTACACCGCGTCTACTACGATCGTCTTATTGACGACTCGGATCGCTCGTGGTTCTTTGAGACCGCCAAAAGTGTTCTCAAGGATAAACTGGATGTTGATTTGAATGCACTCTGTGGAAATCTTGCTGATAAAAGCGGTGAGGTAATTATATCTTTATCAACCTTACGACAACTATTTTTCTATATTGAGCAGATTCTCTGGAAATCTCACCTACTTATTTATGAAATATTGATGTATTATTTGAAGCGCACATATAAAGTCCTACTTTGGTGTGTAGGGCTTCCATTGCACTTCTCGTTAGGCTATTCTGTTCTGTTATGTTTGGGTATAGTACAAAACTGAGATCATGTTAATAAATGAAATGACGTGTGAGATTCGGCTTTCATGTCCATGACCTTTTACCGTCAGCGTACACTTCGTCAATTACTGGTATCTTATAGGTCTCCTGAAATTTATTGTGACCTGCGGTGCATGAAATGGATATTTTAACTCCTATCTAACACTTACAAAAGACAATAGTTAAGTGTGAATAATTTCATAAAAAGTAACTGAAATGAGTCTAATGTTGATTGTGAAAACAATTAAAGGAAAACGCACAAACAATGCGATTGTGCTATGGCACGATCTAGCTTTGAAATCGCTGAAAGGTGGTTATGATTCAGCCCAGCATTTTTATTTGCACACTCCTTTTTTTCTCATCTATACTCAATTAAAAATACCTTATGGCCTTGAGTATCCACCCATTTTAGGTGACCCAAGATAGTTTACGCTCCCTAATGTTCTGTGACTTTGTGGAGCCAAAGGGCGATCGACTCTACGTGGAAGTGCCCGATGTTGAAGCGTTACGTAAGATTGTGGAAGGTTTCCTAGATGAGTACAATTCAATGAGCAAGAAACCTATGAATCTGGTCCTGTTCCGCTTCGCTATTGAGCATGTTTGCCGCATCGCCCGGATCCTTAAGACACCAAGGTCTCACGCCCTCCTCGTTGGTGTTGGGGGCTCCGGAAGACAATCTCTTACCCGCCTTGCCGCTCACATCTGCGACTACGATCTCTTTCAAGTAAATCAAAAACGCTCACTATGCCTTCTTCTAATAGAGGATCTAAGGATATTCTTGGTCCGAGGACAATTACATCTTTTGGTTCTTGAACAGCATTACTTCAGATCGAACATACCTTTCACAGACCATGGTAGTTGATTTGCTCTAGGATCCTGTTAATAGATGTGTTAAATGATATTAGCTACTGAACCTGTACAAATGTGCCTGTGTTACTGGTAAATATCGAACACTACCTCTCAACATGGCACTCTTTTACTGCATTTGTCAAGTTCAAGTGTCTAATTTGCCCTCCAAAACTCGTAAAGGCCATCCTTTATTGTCTAGGTGGAACTATCCAAATCTTATGGCATGAACGATTGGAACGAAGACCTCAAACGCATCTTGCGAAAGACCACAGAGACGGAGAATCACGGTGTCTTCCTCTTTACTGACACTCAAGTGAAACAGGAATCATTCGTGGAAGACCTGAACAACCTTCTGAACGCTGGGGAGGTGCCCAATCTCTTCCCACCCGATGAGAAGCAAGAAGTGTGCGAGAAAATGCGTGTCCTTGATAGGCAGCGCGACCGAAGCAAACAGACCGACGGCTCGCCTGTGGCTCTCTTTAACTACTTTATTCAAAAGACTCGAGATCAGCTTCATGTGGTCCTTGCATTCAGCCCCATTGGCACTGCCTTCAGGCAACGGCTCAGAATGTTCCCCTCGCTGGTCAACTGCTGCACAATAGATTGGTTCCATGCACGTCCTCATCCATTACTCCTACCTAACTTTGAACCATTGAATGCCCAAATTTAGCTATGTATAACTCATCCGTTAGAATAAGTGATTATTAACATATTTCTAAAACATCCGTCCAAGAAATCAAAGATAGGACTGCTCTGTGTTTAAATAAAAATTTGTCTTGTTCGCTTAGTCTTGGCCCGAGGATGCATTGACGGCCGTCGCAACGAGGCAGCTACAATCCGTAGAGATGTCCCCAGAAGTACGCCAAGGCTGCATCAATCTGTGCAAGTACTTCCATACAAGTACTCAAGACCTATCCATTCGATATCGACTGGAGCTGGAAAGACATAACTATGTCACCCCGACGTCTTACCTCGAACTCATCTCTACTTTCATAACACTTTTGGATGAGAAGAGGAAGTAGGTTATCTTACAGTACTTTTCTCCAAAATGTTTCAAAATCCCCTTCTGAGTAGAATTAACAAATGAATGGTTCCTAGATATCGCTGCGATCTATGTGGAATTTATCACTGTTAACGTAAAGTCTAATGTGCATTTTGAGTCAGACGTAAATTCAGAAAGTGGAATGTTAGAAGGTGGGTTTGCATAGTTAATGACGTTGGCCTCACTGTGATTACATTTGAGGTCGGTGCTGACACAAAAAAGTCGCTACGAGGTGGGTCTGGAGAAGTTGGGCAGCGCAGCAGAGGACATTACATTGATGTCGAAGGAGTTGTTAGAGCTGCAGCCGAAGTTGGTGCAGGCGAGCAAGGAGGTTGACGCCACCATGGCGATAGTAGAGAAGCAAAGCAGTGAAGCAGCCAAGCAGGAGAAGGTGGTGAGAGCCGACGAGGCGGTGGCTAATGAGCAGGCTAGCGCCGCGCAGGCCATTAAACAGGAATGCGATGATGACCTTGCTGGAGCCATTCCCATCCTCGAGGCAGCTCTCAAGGCCCTCGAAACTCTGACTCCAGCGGTACGTTTTCTCTAATTTCTCTTCTAGCAACGTTAGAACGTAAGCGTATTTCAAGAGCACATTCAAATGGGTTCCAAAATGATCTTCCCCGATCCTTACGCAGCACAAACTCATCGCTTGCTACTTTATTTGCAACCCATAACAAAATTTCACATTTCACTACCAAATATACTATGAATGAACTGACCAGCAAAAGTAAATTAGTTTTAGGTCCTCTTTTTTCCTTTGTATTTCTAAAACTTTAGTTTCGAACTGAGATAATGGACTTATTTTTTAAGAAATGCTAGCATACGTACGAAGACATGAAACTTGTGATTACCTTATTCAATTGTTGCAGGATATAACGATTGTGAAGACCATGAAATCGCCCCCAATGGGTGTCCGACTGGTTATGGAAGCAGTCTGTGTTCTGAAGGGTGTAAAACCAGACAAAATTAACGATCCTGGGGGTTCTGTTAAAAAAATTGATGACTTCTGGGGTCCATCTAAGAGACTCCTCGGTGACATGAAGTTCTTGGAACACTTGAAGACCTACGACAAAGACAATATCCCCGAGGCGATCATTAAAACAATTAGGGAGAAGTATATTCCTAATCCAGACTTCAAACCCGAAAGAATTGCCGTTGCCTCAACAGCAGCTGAGGGTCTATGCAAGTGGGTCATTGCCATCGACGCCTACGATAAAGTCGCAAAGATTGTTGCACCCAAGAAGATTGCTCTTGCGAAAGCTATGGCAGAATATAATGCCGCTATGGAGGCTCTCAATAAAAAACGGGCCGCTCTCAAGGTTGTACAGGACAAGCTCCAGGCCCTCACCAATGAACTAAACATTAACAAACAGAAGAAGATTGAGCTTGAAAATAAGGTGGATATTTGTACAAAGAAATTGGAGCGCGCTGAACAGCTAATTGGTGGCTTGGGCGGTGAGAAGCAGCGGTGGACTGATAATGCCAAGAGCCTTGGGGAACAATATACCACCCTTACAGGAGATATTCTCGTCTCCAGCGGAGTGGTAGCCTATTTAGGCGCATTCACTCCCACATTTAGGGCTGAGCAAGCGGCTGATTGGCTTGCAAAGGTCCAAACCTCGGTGATTCCTTGCTCCGACGTGTTCAGTCTTGTAGCCACTCTTGGTAGTCCCGTGGCTATCAGAGCTTGGAATATCGCTGGTTTGCCAACAGACGACTTTTCCATCGAAAATGGCATTATAACAACGTCAGTTTTTCATTCAAAGATGGTTTGTTGCCTGTGTCGTTCTGATAGCTACATGAATAACTTGGTGTTCTTATTATAGTACGGCGCGTAGATGGCCACTCATGGTTGATCCACAGATGCAGGCAAATAAGTGGATCAAGAACATGGAGAAGAAGAATAACCTGGTTATCGTGAAATTGTCAGACAGTGATTTTGTTCGAACTATGGAGAACAGCATTCAATTTGGGATACCAGTGCTACTAGAAAATGTGGGTGAGGAGTTGGATCCTGTGCTCGAATCGCTCCTCTTGAAACAGACTTTCAAGCAAGGCGGTGCTTTGTGCATTAAACTAGGGGATTCAGTCATCGAATATTCACCTGAATTCAGATTCTACATAACTACTAAGGTCAGTTTGTCTATTCATACGCTATCCTTTTTTTGCGTCTATCTATCGTTAAGTTAAACAGTAAAACTGGTTGTGGATTCTTTACAAGTAATATTCAATTTCAGTGTCATTGTTAGTCAATAATAGCAATGCATACACTTTTCTCTTCAGCTTCGAAATCCGCACTATATGCCTGAGGTTGCAGTGAAAGTCACCCTGGTGAACTTCATGATTACCAGCGAAGGGCTTAATGACCAGTTGCTAGGCATTGTGGTAGCACGTGAACGACCTGAGCTTGAAGACGAGAAGAACAAACTCATTCTTCAAGGCGCCGCAAACAAGAAGAAGTTGAAGGAGCTGGAGGATCAGATCCTTACTGTGCTTTCCGCATCAGAGGGCAACATTTTAGAGGATGAGAGTGCTATCCAGGTTCTCAACTCCTCCAAGGAACTATCTAATGAGATCGTGGAGAAACAGTCTTACTTTGAGGAGACAGAGAAGAAGATTGATGCTGCCAGGATGGGCTACCTTCCCATTGCCATCTATACCTCAGTTCTCTTCTTTTCCATTGTTGATATGGCTAACATTGACCCAATGTATCAGTATTCCCTCACTTGGTTCATAAATCTTTTCAACTTAGCCATTGAAAACTCGGACAAATCGGACGATTTACAGCAGCGGTTAGAGATTTTGAAAGATTACATTACGTACTCATTCTATTGCAACGTTTGTCGATCCCTATTCGAAAAAGACAAACTGCTATTCTCCTTCTTGCTGGTGATAAATTTAGGTAAGCATCGAAAAGAAATAAACGAGGCGGAATGGCGATTTCTCCTCACTGGTGGTGTTGGTCTTGACAATCCACACTCCAATCCTTCTTCTTGGCTTCCTGCAAAGCAGTGGGATGCCCTCTGTCGCATGTCAGCACTGCCAAGATTTACTAAGCTCAGGGAGAATTTCACTAGTCGATTGGCACAATATCAGGCAATTTATGATCATCCAAACCCACACACAATCCCTCTCCCCAGTCCCTATGACGAGAAGATTACAGACTACCTCGGTAGGATGCTCTTCATCCGCATTCTTCGGCCCGACAGGATGACATCTATCGTTCAGGACTATGTGGCTGACTATCTTGGAAAAAAATTTATTGAGCCGCCGCCATTTGACTTGCCTGGCTCTTTTGCGGACTCCAACAGTACCACGCCTCTGCTCTTCGTGCTCTCACCCGGCTCTGATCCCATGGCTGCACTGCTCAAATTTGCAGATGATATTGGTTTTGGTGGCACCAAGTTTGAGTCTCTTTCACTGGGTCAAGGCCAGGGCCCTATTGCCCAGAGGATGATGAGCAGTGCCATCAAGGAGGGGACGTGGGTTCTCTTGCAGAACTGCCATCTAGCTCCCTCTTGGATGCCCACTTTAGAGAAGCTTGTGGACGAGATCGAGCCAAACACCACTCATCCCGATTTCCGACTATGGTTGACCAGTTATCCTAGTTCCAATTTCCCTGTAACTATCCTACAGAATGGCGTCAAAATGACTAATGAGCCTCCAAAGGGTCTGAGGTTCAATCTCTGGCGGTCCTACCTGAGCGATCCCATCGCTGATCCGGAGTTCTTTTCCACTTGTCTCAAGCAGGGTACGTGGAAGAGAATGCTTTACGGTTTGATCTTCTTCCATGCCGTAGTGCAGGAGAGGAGGAAGTTCGGACCTTTGGGATGGAATAATCTTTACGAGTTTAATGAAACTGATCTGCGCATTTCTGTTCGGCAATTGCATATGTTCCTCAATCAGTATGAAGTGAGTATCCTTGTTAAAGAGTGTTTTAAATAGGGTACATTCGCATTACCCATTTGAGTCACATTTAAACTTTTTGTAGGGTGTTTTGATCAGGTTACTTTAAACACTTTTCTAGACGGTCCATTACGAGGCACTTCGATACCTGACGGGAGAATGCAATTACGGTGGTAGAGTAACGGACGGTTGGGATCGCCGCACTCTTATGACCATTTTGGAGAAATTTTATTGTCCCGCTCTGGTTGAAGATCCTTATTACAAGTTTGACGAAAGTGGACTTTATTACGTGCCATCCGAAAGAACCGTAAGCATGCGCCAACTTTTCCCACTACAAAACTGGGAATTTCTGTTGCACAGCTCTTTTCCTCAACCGGCATGCATCTGTGCTACCGGAATAATAAATCGAGTTGCTTCTAAAATCGGTAATGCTAAAATATTTTCATGTTCAAGCAGTCAAGCACTCTAAATTCCATTCGGAGTAATTATTAAGTCAGAGTTGGGTAGCACTCTTAAAGTGCGATACATTGCCATCTCTGATTCTGGTGTCGCAGCGCAGCTCAGATTTGTTGGTATAAACACAGAGGGGTGGGGTCTACTCCTATACCTTTGAGCATTCCTTCAACGATACTATAATGCTTAGCAAATTTCGCTAAACAGCGGTTTCGGTGCCATACATTAGGCTTTACATAACTCTGGATACTTCCTAGATTTGGGTTTAATAAAGAGGTATTCATCGGCATCCAATGACGCGAACTTTTTTGTTCTTCAGTATGAAGAGTACATTGATTTCATCAAGACGCTTCCACTAAATCCCTCTCCGGAGATCTTTGGAATGCATCCAAATGCTGACATAACCAAGGACAATCAGGAAACGGCATTGCTTTTCACTAGCGCCCTTCTCACGCAGGTTGGCACTTCAGTTTAAGTGGATACTATTTAATGGATGTGTACTTGCAGAATTTTTTATAGTATGTATTGGTGGCTTGTCTTTTCAAAATTAGTAACTTCTTTAGACTCTAATTCTCCACATCATAAATTTATACAATCCATGCACACTGGGTCTATCAAAGCTGGAAGGCATAGGAATTAACTTGCTTTGTTTCTAGTCCAAAGGAGGCTCATCATCAGGAGCCTCTCAGGATGAGGTCTTGGAAGACGTGACAGCGGGTATCCTAAATCGCCTGCCTGAAAGTTTCGACCTCGAGTTGACCTTACGTAAATATCCCACCCTCTACGAGCAGAGCATGAACACGGTTCTGGTGCAGGAGTTGACACGCTTCAACCGGCTGCTCGACATAATTCGGATCAGTCTGACTGACCTACGCAAGGCCATTAAAGGTCTGATTGTGATGTCACCCGACCTCGAGAACGTGGTCGTCTCCATACTCGAGTCTAAGATTCCCGCAATGTGGATGGCCAAATCCTATCCCTCACTCAAACCACTTGGCTCCTATATCAACGACTTTTTGCTTCGGATCCAATTCTTTCAGGTGTGCTTACTGATTTTATGTGGATACCCCCAAAATGGCGTCTGATCAAGGGTCATGGAATACGTTAGCTGCATCATTTCGATCTTGCTGTTTGAAGAAGTTGATGAGGACTCCACTCGTTCAGTTAGATGTCGTTGGTTGATGCTCAGTAGAAGTGTACACACGTTATCCTCAAAGGGTCTAAAATGTATGTACTGTTCTTGACAAGCTACGGATCAGTGAAGTAGTCGAGATGGGCTTTCGACACAACAATGTCAGACACTTTTCCTTGTGCTGCAGCGCTAGAGTGATGCGTCATTGTGTAGTGCCTTGTTATGTTTTTTTCCAAAAACTATACTCTTATTCCACTTTCACGAGGCTGCTAACGTCAAACATAATTTGAACCATTAAGCTGCACTGGTCTTAAGTCCATCAAAATTTCTTGAGATAGATCAAATTGGAGTGACTGCAATTCACAGACAAAATTTGCCCTATTTAGGAGTGGTACGACAACGGCGCACCACCGAACTTTTGGATTTCCGGCTTCTTCTTTACACAAGCCTTCCTTACTGGTGTGCAGCAGAACTACGCTCGAAAGTATGCGATTCCCATCGACTTGCTCACTTTCGATTTCGAGGTCATGGAAGACCAGGAGTTCAATGAACCACCTCCAGATGGTAGGTCATCCAAACCAATTTACATTGATTCAAAAATAAAACTACTTTTATCTTATTCTATTTAGTCCACTTAAGTAATTGTATTGCATTTTGGAATTGCTTAAATACCGTGAAGCTACAAAAATGGAGTGCTGAAGCTTAAGATCGGAAGATTTGTCAAGCAATGGGTTTCTAAAATAGAAAGGATGGATACTAATATGAGTTTCTACCTGAATTTTGGCCAATATTTGGTTTTCTTCTTAGGAGCCTACGTCTATGGACTCTTCCTCGATGGGGCCCGATGGAACAGAACCAAGAAAGTAGTTGATGAGTCGCTTCCAAAGATTTTGCAAGATTCTGTACCGACAGTAAGTGATACCGATGAAGTTTCACGAACTCGTTACCCCAACCTTTGATCTACTTTATGCCTATTAATCCGAAATAATAATTATGGCAATTTTGACCTTATTGAAAGGATAGTTATGCTCGTTCGGTATCCTTGTGGATGGATTAAAGTATGTTTATTGCGTTTGGATAGATACAGCTGATACCAATACAGAAGGCTGACCTTGTGCCACGTCGCACCTACCAGACTCCGGTCTACAAGACAAGTGAACGTCGCGGCGTCCTCTCGACCACCGGCCACTCCACCAACTTTGTGCTCGCTATGGATCTGCCGACGGAGAAGGCTCCAGAGCACTGGATCCTACGCGGAGTCGCTCTGCTTTGCCAATTGGACGATTAGCTACACTCTGCTCCTAATAAAGCTATTATGATATGCCAACCTATCTTGATGGCGCGAGAGACCTCCGTTCTAAATTATGGGGAATTGCTGGCACACCTCCTTTTCGGTCGGAAATTTAAACTCTAGATTATATTGTAGATCAACACCATGCATTTGCCTCCTTTCCACAGACCGTCTTAAACTGGATAAAGTTGCCAGTCTGAATAAGTTGCTAACCCCAATTCAATAGCACGGTTTGACGATGCTGGCCACCATGTTCACATGACTGGGTCACCAGCGGTAACCGCGCAGAACCAGACGCAGGTAAGTGATTTCTCTCAAGGTCTCAACGATTTTAACGATGGATGTGAAGAAAAAATAACTACAAATGCTCTGATGGGGTCTGAGAACCGGTGCACATTCCACCAGGCATCCATGACATTCGCCTAACTTGACTGGATGTGGATGGATTGCCATTGCCCAAGTTGAGGCAAAAATCAGCACCTGCCACTTTTAAAGGCTAACTTCAAAGCATCTCCAAATTTTTTCAGTTCCAAAATAGCAGGCTTAGCGTCGACGCTCAAACAGTACCGTCATATGACTTTCAGCATAACGAGACAGACGGAAATTTGCTAAAAAAACATGCAGAGAAGCAAACCTCCCACCTGCCCATGGTGTTTACCAAGGGCCTCAACGCATTTACCTTTGCCACCGCGGTATGTTCGTGACAAATGTGGAGAAATGGCACAATGTAGATAATCTTCCGGTGTATGAAAAGTCCCATTTCTGTTTCTGGGCGTGGTGGACAAATAATCACGCCCCAAAATCACAAACACCCCCTTGCAACGATTCAATTCGTCCACCCTTCGCAGCTTATTTTGATGTGAATTACTCACGAGGAATAAATATCGCGCTGCCGCTCGAACACGCCAACACAGCGTACCCAACTAGAAAATTTCACTGGAGTTCATAAATATACAGAAAGGTTTGCATTTTTAGGAAGAAAAAACAATAATAGGCCCAATGTTGTCAAATGCGTGTGCGCTTTTAACAAATGAAAAAGAGGGCTTGTGGTGGACACTGTAGAGGTGTGATTGATGGATGCGCATGTTGAAAGACAAATTCGAACGCTGCTGGGCAGGAGAGGCTATCTCAGGGTGTTGGGCAGATGTTTTTCAGCAGCGCTCCTCGACAGGAAACCATTGTAGACGATGGGGCCAGTGTGTCCCTCGTTGAGGCCCTCGGGTCGCTTAGCGGGCACTCCGAAGGTGACAGACTTCCCTGAGGCTTTCGTGCCCTCACTGAAAATGTTTTTGATTGCCTCCGCCTCACTGGTGCTGAGTTCCCGATTCCGAGGGAAGACCACATCGAAGGTGACTATGAGATTTCCCTTCTTGGCATTGTCATCGTAGTTGGGCATACCCTCGTTCGGTACACGCATTACTGCTCCAGGCCATGTCACTTGATTTTGATTTAGCGACACCTTGAACGGATTAGTGTAGAGTTTCGGTTAGCGTTACTGCGTGAGGATTAACTTAATTAATTTAGAACTACAACTCAGACACTCCTGAACAAGCGGTTTGGTTAATGAATAAACGGGACCATGAAAGATGCTATTCCAACATTTCTTAAAGCCAGATCGAAGATTTCTAAAAATGCACGAATTCGAAGGTTATGAAAGACCCAGATTCCAGTGAAAAGGCAAATATGCCTTACTTAGCGACGTTTTTTACATTGTAAATGTTATCTAAATTTTCAACTCTGCAATGTGACCTCCAAAAGGTTCCAAGAACAACGTCTAGCTGCCACAACAGGTAATGAAAGAAAATGCGCCACAAGAGCCTCTGCTAAAACCACTTAAAGGACAAATGAAGGAAATTTATCCAGAAGATCGCGAGGTGAATAGCGCATACCATAGTTCAGCGCATAAAGACATGCATTTTACTCAGTAACCAGGGGGATTTTTCTATAATCACGTTTAGAGAATAAACCACAGATTGGCATACCTTATGTCCATCCAAATGCGTGAGTTCAAATGCAAATCCTACCAACGCATCGGCAAGACTGATGGTCACATTTGTATAGAGGTCATCGCCCCGACGATGGAAAACAGGATGTCTGTAAGGAATAGCCTCGATTGGATCAATAGTCACTACAATTAGAGCGTGGGCGTTTCTACCCACGTTCAAATTCAAGTCTCATTTACAACTAGTCACATTTGAGAAGACAGAATACGGCGTAATTGGCCACGCTAGCGTTAAGAGGTTTTGATCTATCCTCTACCGCACTTATCCATTTAACGTCTTTGATCATAGGTATGCTCGAATCGCAGACTTTCAGAATCGTAAACTCAGGATGGTGAGAACAAAAAGGGAAACAATCAGGAGTTAAGTAAACAAACAGGAATTCAAAGCGATTGGCATACCAGAGAAGTTGATTTAAAACAAGAAATGAAAAATTAGTGTGATTTCAGCTCAGCTTATAGCTCACTTTCTCTGGCGAATGACAAACTTGAGGTCTCCATTGTCCCCATCGGTGTGTGGTTCGCCTTCATCCGGGAAGGAATAAATGTGGCCATCGGGAACCCCAGGTTCGATCTCCACCTCAATTTGTCGATCCTCAGTAACGAACCTAAGCAAAACATTGCATGTGCGCAAAAATCAGCATCAAAGTAACACCAATAGCTATGCTTGAACAAGGAGCCTACTCAAAATCGGAACACTGATTGCAAACGCGCTGCTGCAGCATTTGGAAGCGACCGGGGCCCAGATACTGGGTCTTCATTTCCATTCTACAATTGCACTCTCGTGTACCCGGTTTGGATTTTTTAACTGGCCTTGAACGAACAATTTCAATGAACTCGCCATTGTAGAGTTCTTCAAGGGAGGCCGGAAGATCAATAACAATATCGGCACCACGAACCTTGTCCTCACCGTGGGACATGTCAGGTCCACCACCAAACATCGAACTAAATATATTGGAGAATCCAAAGTCGGCAAAAGCATCACCACCACCATCGCCCTCACATGCTTTGATTCCTTGACCGGAATCGTACCGACGTCTCTTTACAGGATCCGATAGGCACTACACACCGAACGCATATAGATCTATAATCTCTACGAACCTCGTAAGCAAATGTGATTTGTTTAAATTTTGTTTCGGTTTCTGGGTCCTTATTTTTGTCCGGATGGTACTGCTTTGCTAGATGACGATAAGCTTTTTTGATTTGGCTGTCTGTTGCTGAGCTTGATACTTCGAGGTATTCGTAAAGATTTTGGCTGTAGGAGTACGTGTACATCAAACAGATTTTACCTTAAAACAAACCCGGGTAACAAAAGCAAAATGGCCAAGGAGACAGAATCGCGCATCCCCACCTCGCAACTCTCAACGCACACCACAATGTGACCTACAGACACAATAGTGCGTTGTACATAGACGATTGGCTGTATAAAATTAGCCCTATTTATTTAGCAGCCAGAAAACATATGTAGGCTAGAGCTGTTGTTAATTACAATAAACCTTGCCAATGCATTCAACTATCCTGACGCAAGTGACTAAATTAATTTTGGACTGTTAGCTTCCATGGTTCCACATAACATAAGGAGGTATCTAAACTTGCCGAAGTCTTTCAAAGCAAAACTCATATTATTGTAATTTAATTAAGAATAAACGTCTCAAGTGTGATGCTTTGGTGGTTTGTTCAATCCTTCTTTTGATTACGCGGCCACTTGAATCTGCACAGATTGTTGTTCCGCATGGCGGCATGGTCTGTGGTCTACGCCAGTAGCTCCTCCTCTCTTTTGTACCTTGACGATATGTTTTCTTTCATAGTGCTGTGGATTCTCACGACTTCAGGGAAAATTTGAGGCGATGCACAGTCACACCATCATTTCGTCATCATATTATTAGTACTAATTATGCCAATAAGATTAATGTTTCGTGTCCGACATTTGAAGTGTCCATATGGCTCAACGGGCGCTACATTTATATCAGAGGACATATCACTTTGTTTCTGTCTATGGAGGGCTCTGTGGCAGACCCGATGGCTAGTTTTATGCCGCAAGCAAGCATACCACACGATGTCGACCTCATAGGCAAAACTAAACGTGCTTTATGAGTGGAAGCACATTCGATGCTGCTATACTCCCACCGCTTCAGCCCGTGGGCACTCGCCCAGCGAGTTACCTTGCAAGATCCAGTTCCATTGGGTCTTGCAGTTTCCATTTATTTGTGCAAATGTGGCGGTACAATGTCTCGCTTTGGAAGTGCTAGATGACGGTGTAAGGCGTCATTCATCCTCCCACCACCATGTGCCTTCCACACAAGCTTTGATCCATGTGCTTCACTTGAATGGAGACGAAATAATGCCTAGTGGATGGGCGCGAGCTATCCCCAGGTGTGCACCACTAAGCACCCCAGTGCGGTTGTTGAGGGCCTGCCAACCTGGTGAGCCAACTTCCCATTGGGCCGTAAGAACAAGTTGCCTCACAAGCGCGATGATGATTTCGAAACATTGTCACCGACAGAAGAATAGGGCGCTGAACACCAACTACGCTCGAAATTCAAAGGCCACCAGTGCCTCTTACGCCTACCGAGACAACTGAAGGCCTAGAGTACAAGCTAACGCACATGTAACCGACTCAAAGGTTACAGAAAGTTTTTAATAATCGCACAGAGGGGATACCTGAAGTTCTGAAGTTCCAAATGAGACTGGAGTCGAGGCGACTGAGAGCCTGTCGCGGGGATCATCCCAAATTCATAGGCGCAAAAGGCCATTAAGTGCTATATTTGAACAGGGAAGGTCCTGCAATATGTATTTCACTGCAATATCCTAGTGTGAGACTGTACAAAGGTCTGAAAGATGTCGCTAAAAACTTCTCAGAAGGGTAGTCGCCGCAACTCGGAGGAGGCATTCGCGGGCGTCCGAAGCTTTGAAGTGACCCAGCTGACGTTGCGCCTCTTGAAAATGGAATTCAGCCAGCATCCGCGTCTGGCCAATGCCGTTTGACTAAAACATTGCGAGGTGTGAATACCATTATAACCAACAATGATCATCCTTTACAAACAAATTATTTACCACCAAGCAACTGTAGCGATTTAATAGGGGATAAATGGCAGAGTGAGCAGTCTTTTGAAATCGTAAGAGCTATTAGGCAAAAGATTTCCCTTAAGAGTATGCCAAGACGGCGCGTTTTAGCACTTCATTGCAAAGTAGCAACATATTATCGTGCACGGACAGGCTACTGGTTGCAAGATTTTCGCCATTTAAGGAAGAAGACATTCGTGCAATTCAGAGTTAGTTGATGTGAATCAAAGTTTGGAGTTATAAACCGCCACCTGGCATGGCTTCGAGGGGGTAAGCGTTGCAAAACGAGTGAAGTCAACGACATGTGAGGAAGTTGAGATCGAGTTTGGGTAGAAAGATTCCACTTTGCTAAAGGGTGTGAATGTATTTGCTGAAGAGTTCACCCAGTGACAAGAAAGGTGATGTGATGTCTGTAACCCGCTCTTGCAACAACTTAGCATCAGATAAAGTCGTAATGTAAGTGAGAGCGACACTCACCTCGTGGACTAGTTCTAAGGCCCTTTTCTGCTCTTCAGGTGTCCGTAGGCCTTGTTGGAGCATCTTCTCAAGCTCAGGAAACTAAAATTTAAAGTGCCAACAAAACCTTGCGAAACGCATCAACTGATGGCGATGAAACCATTAAACAAGGACAAAACTCCCGGAGAATCGGTGCAAGGTTTTCACTTTCAAAGAGCAAAAACAAGATCTAGGATTTAAAATGTGCTATTTTCATTCTCAGCAATTTTAGCAAAAAACATCGGGTCTACTTAAATGAGGATTAGAAGTCCCCACGGCAAAGTTATTTACACGCTACGTAACTATGGCTGCTTATAACTTCTATCTTAACGCTGCTTTTGGCAATACTGGGGAACAGATCTGTAACCCCCAAAAGGCGCAATTTGAAACTCAGGTTATCTTTGATAATGTCTGTTGAATTAGCCTCTAAACGTGTGTACAAACAACTAAGATGGATGGTACTCACTCTAAGAACAAAAAGCTGACATAATAACCGATAAGAGGGCCAAAAATATAAAAGACCAAGTAGTGTGACTTAAACGCTTTAAAATCTACTATCAGTAAAAGTTTGGGATGATTAAGGCTGAGGAGACGACGAACCTGCTGTGCGGCAAAGAGCACGGGACCGGTGGCTAGTCCGAGTTGCAAATCTGAACCGCCAGCTGGCTTTCCCAACTTATCTTCCTGTCCCACAAAATCCAAAACATCATCCAACAACTGAAAGGCCATGCCTAAATGGCGACCAAAGGCGTACGCAGACTCTGCCAATGCACCATCAGCCTCTGAAAGAATTGTAACCTGGAGACAATAAAGGCTGGTTAATGAGTGAGGAATATGTTCCGCTCCCTCTAGGGCAGGGAGGAAAACGTACGGCCTTACAACTATTGGCAATTAAGCTTGCTGTTTTCTTATACGTCTTTTCAAGGTATAAATGAAAGCGGTAATTTTCATCTGCATTCGATGTCAACTGCATGAATTCCCCTGGAAATATGGTAAGAAAGTTTGCTACCTCTTATTAAATCATCAAGAACAATTGAAAGAACAGAAACAACTTCCGCGTTCCCCACTTTCGCAAGTAATTCTGAAGCTTTCAAAAGAGTTATGTTGCCTACAAGAACGGCCTAAAACAAATGTGAAGGACACCGAGAAACTAACGCCTTTATTCCCAAATTTCCGGTAGGTTGCCAACTTCTTCCGACGCATCTCAGCCTTATCAATGAGATCGTCATGTATAAGGCTCGCAGTATGAATCATTTCAGCAATAACAGCGATAGCGTGTTGAGCATCCGTAACAATGTTTCCTACATCAAATATTTGTCATTTGATTGGACATACTCAGATTTCTACCAAAAAATCCAAGCGCAGGGATACTGTTGCCTGAGTTGATTATTGAGTAGTCATTGTGCCCATTCGCACAAGCTGCCATTAAAAACACCAAAAGTGGACGTAGCATTTTTCCCTTGCCGCTAAATGCATAGTCAGTGATGGCTGCGATGCTGCAACTGGGGGTCAAAAGGACCTAAGAATCACAAAGATTACCTTCCCTACGTTTTTGACATCATTAGGTATTCGTTTAACATCCGCCATAGCAAGCATTTCCACATCTCTAGCAGTCCCAGTGCATTCCTTAGCAGCAGACACACTGGCACGAGAGAATTTGGTTCTCAGTTGTTTAGCAACAATAGCATGCCTTAAACTGGTTAGTTTGTTTCCAAAAGCTCGCCCCGCTATCAGAGACGCAGACATGAGTACCCAACATACCACGGGTGTGACCTCGACAAACTATCGGCCTTCGCCTTTGGGGTAGCAGTAAAAAGGTGTTATAAACAAGATTTTCCCACTTTTAGATTTGATTGTATTGTGACCAAAATATCATCAAATTTGGCGCTAAAATTCAATTTTAAGCCAGGAACAAGTGTTGGGTGAAACGTAAGTACGAGTACAAAATGTGTCACACGCTGGTGCTGGTTCATGAGACGGATAAAGACCGATCAGAAAAAACACCAAACAAACAACCGATTACGTTCGTTAATTGTCGTATACCAAAATATCATCTAAGCGTGCTTCTTCTATCGCTGGGCGTTCAGAGAAACCATGCTATGTGAGAACAGGGGGGAACTCCGAGACTTCCTTGAGGACAAGAGAATAGATCATAATTGGAGCTACTAGTGTGGGAAAGAAGTCAGTCTACCCGATAGCAAACAATGGCAGAAATTAGGAGTGGCCCTTGCACAAAAACATTTGACGTATTACGGGGAGGATGAAGTGTCATCATTTCTGGTCAGAAAACCTAGGACCACATGTAGTTCCTAAATTTCAAAGTTTTTGAAATTAAGTTCCAGCCTCTTAAAAAGTTCTTGCATAATTATCGCTACTACATGAACCTATTACGTGTGCAAACAGCGACACTAGTCATACTTTAAAACTGTATAATTATTTTGGCAGACACAAATAAATAGAGATCGGAAAGTGGTCAAACTTTTCAACATCAGTCTGTAGTTAATGTTCAATTTTGAACTGACATTCTGGAGATTCGAAGCATTGCTGCTTGCTGATTGGTTTGGTCTTTTGCCTTATTCGTTCAAATTCGCCTACGCAAAGAATATTGTTCGTCGCATTTCTCTCATGTGTCCCTCTTAATGTCGCAGTTCGGGTTATTTTATGAAGGTGTTCGGTGGGATATTCCTAGCGAAGGTGGAGCAGCATGCCTTTCTTATCTATCCAAGACTCGGCGTTTGTTTGAGACTCTATTTTTCACATTTGTCTACGGGACTTTGCTTTTGTGGTGTATTCCAAGACTTAAGCTCCCTGTCGATGAAAGATATGCCCCACGCAAACACGTAGCATGGATAACAATGATTCATTGCTTGGTCTTCGGTATGGAAATCGGCTATAAACTTACAGCCCGGTCACTAATTTTCATTTTCAACCCGTGCCATGCGTTAACGGCCGTTCAGGTAGGATAATGTTCAATAATTCTACCAAATCACTTCAAAACATAAGCAGCATATTTGATGCTTAAGCCGTGCCATGGTACTATTCTGAATTGTAATCCCGTCGAGTTCACTACTTAAGATTCACCAGTGTGATTGGTTCTCCGGCCCTCTGAACACAATAGCATGCCACAGTCATCGTGTTTGTAAACAGTGGATATACAAGGAGCCCTCATTGGTTTTGTTTTCACCACTTTAGATATGGCTTTTGTTCGCAAAGCCAAGCTCATTCGTTACTGCCGTTTTTCGCTTACACCTTCATGGTATCAATGGGACGTTGCTAGCTCTCCTGCTCCCAACCACTGGCACTAGAACGGTATGTTTTGACTTTTAATGCTCCAGCCACTCAATTTTGGTCTCACTTTTACCTTTGCTGTTAGCATTCATTATCTATTTGTCCCTTAGTAGCTATCTCCAGGTGTTTCGGGGCCGTATTTTTTGCCCTTTTCATGCTTTGGTCCTTCAGAGTAAAATAATGGGACCTTAATCGGTCCTGTCAGTTCATTTGATGCTTAGAGTATCCAAAATGGGCTGGTACATGCAACCAATTCCTTTGAATCCTAGTTCAGCATACTCTTGCATGCTTAAACGGAGACATTTCTGTGGATTTGCCTCTTTTTGCGAATTTTAAGTTCCAAATTATCTTAGTGGGGCTTTGTGCAATGCGAAGTCGAAATGCTATTAACTGAGGCAGCACTAAAAAGTTCCTCGTATCGCGACGCCTGGGAGAGTTGAATGTGCTATTTCTGAAGATTTTTGCACTGCTTCCTACTGTTGGTGACTGCCTCATTTGCAATTAGCAATTTCAAGTGTTTGGTCTTCTGGTTTCGCTTTTTATGTAAATGGTGCGACCACTCTCTCCAACTGTCATGTCTACAGCTTACCTCATCGTGAATATTTACTCGCGTATTCGCGTAGTTTTGGTGGGAATCAATGGATTAGCCCGTTTTCTTCATTGTCAGACTTTTCATCATTCTCCTTATGCATAGTATTCAATGTTAGAGACCTGATTGTGCTGAAGTCGCTGGGGTTGCTGTTTAACTTTCGTTTGAATGGCCTTTTTGTCTTTTGGCAGCCTCAAATGAACTCCTACTACTCATCATCGCATAAATAATGGGATGTTTTTAGGGGGACACCTGAGAGTCAGTACACTTTTTGATGCAAAACTGTGCAACTCATCCCTGTGTTACCGTCTTTCAATACGCTTCTTGCAACTTGAAACCAGTAATGCTCACCATTAATTTAGTTCAAAAGATGGATTTCTTGCTGGAAATAATTTAATTTTGTGTTATTTTTGTTTCGTTTTTTTTTCGGCAGGAACTAATTGAGTCATTTTAGAATGACCAAAACTATTGTTATTGCCAGCAGTCATAGATGATAAGATTAGCATTGCATGAGGTAGACAGTATCACGATTCCAAGTAGTCACTTGAATCCGATCGTGTTCTTCTGCAGATAGCTCGTTTTGGCCTGCGCTTATTTAAATAGACTGGAAATTATGCTGAAATAGTGCTGTGTCCTTGCTCTCATTTCATGACTTCCCTTAAAAACACACTGAAATCTGTCCCGTGAGATACTTTTAGAAGCAGCACGGAGGCGGCGAGTCAGCAATTATTTCTCCCTTGCTTTCAAGATCCTTCTCCTTACCCCTATTTTGCATGTCCTTATAACTTCCAACGATATAGCTTTTGGACGGTGGCGCTGAATTGGGCATTTTTAGCTCGAAAAGAGTCCTATTCGTAAAATCAAGTGGGCGTTTCTCAGTTCTCACCATATATTCTCAAATAAATGTGTTCAGGTTCGTTGCGAACTTATTCATCTCGACTGCGTTGGCATCAGGCAATCTTTTTGCCCTTTTTAAACGCGCAATTTTATGAGCTCTTCTAGGGTCACTTCGATTTTCCGAGGGAGTACTGAAATATTTAACTGCACACTAGAACGTTATCGCATAAATTGTAATCTCGTTCTAACTAACCTTGTCCGTTCAAGTTTTGCGTCTTTTCTGACACGTCGTGGTATCTTTTCGACTGTACGCAAGCCAAGCACTGTCCAACAACAGAATTTTACCTTCGCACAGTCGAATTATATTGACAAATTTGGGAGTTTTCATCTTTTTCTTAGCGTAATCTGCATTCACTCGTATTCTCAATAGTGGCACGTCCATAAACTTACTATACAATTATTTCCAAATGATAGCTTCTTGAGAACGCTGGTGTGTCCGCAGATGTTTTGAAAATGCTAGCCTCCTCATAACAAATAGGTATCACGACTTTATTAAAGGTGCTTAGCTGACGTATCTTTCTCCCGAAACCTGAAACGTCCCCTGTAAGAGCGGGTATGATGCAAAAAATGGAATTTTATCGTCATCTGCCATATCCCGGAGACTTGCCGCCGTTTTTGTTACTTGAGAAGTAATCACGCTATGAAGCGCTACTTAATGGGTGATTGGAACTCCGGTTAAAGCTATCGTGAATGTCATTAAACGGTTTACCAGTTAGCAAGAATGTCATCAATTCAGAAGAGCGCCACCTTCTATTCCACGAGGTTAATTGGCGTGTCCTTAAATTCGTTTTCAGCCCGCTCTTCGGGTCATCTACTTCGTTCAGCATATTCTCATCCTCCTTATTCCAGCTTGCATTTTGGATCAAAAATGTGAGTTGCTTTGATCATTTTACCTTCTTATGATGCAAAAGTTCCTGCGTGCTGCCAAACTCAGGATTTTTATAGTACATTTGATCTAGCCATCATAATCACTTCCAGGTGTGTAGTTCCTCTCAGCATTTCATCTGACTTGAAGGAATATTTCGCATTCCCTAGAGGTTATCTAGTAGTTCCCATTCACATTTTATGGGTGAAAGATGGGGACCGCCATCAAGTACATTCATTCAACTAAGATTGCATGTTACGATATCAGGTTGCACAGTTTTGTATTTTCGATTACTTACATCAACTGCGAATTTTGTATGGTTTTAGCAGAGGATTGCCATGTGTAGACGAGCTAGATCCACCAATATCGTACAAGGTATGAAGTGGGCGGTCATGCTAGAGTAACTTCATCATGGGCGGTCTGAGTGCGGCTGTTGCGCAAAGGGCCTTCATGATTGCTTCCTATGCTTCCTAACATCGGATTCAGAGGTTTTTGCTTTCGTGAGTAAATGTCTGCAAATCTAGGTGCGATCAACGTGTTTTACTGCTGCATTCTAAGTAACCCGAGCTCGCACGGTGGTGGATCTTTGGTCGCTTATCCCTCTAGCAATCGTCAAGTTTTAAAATTTTACTCGAATGAACATTTAATGCTGCATCCCTTACCTTTGGTTTTGTATTTCATCCCAAGTCTAGCCTTTGTAAAAGCTTACGAATGCCTTAAGTATAATTTCTTGGGTTTTTTTACCCTTCAATGCGATTTTGCTTTTCTTCCGTAACACGTAGTCCATTGTTATTGAGTTTCAGCAGCCCTTCCAACAGTCCTACTTGTTGAAAACCTCCTCTGTTGGTTTAAGTGATGGTGCTTTTTCGAGTTTTCAAACCTTGCAAATTTCATTTTATGAGCCTTTGTTACTCGTTTCAAACTATTCCACCCTACACTTACCCACTTGCTTACCTTTATGTTTACACTACCCTCGCTCATGATCTGGAACCCAGCGACGTGTTTGACATGTTTGTGACCCTACTACAATAAATTAAAAACAAATGGAACGCTTACGCGTCTTGGCCTTTGCACTGCCCCGGGGATTGCACGGGTTGCTTCATTAATGACCAATCGCATGGTTTGAAATTTGAAAATCTCTTGGCGACGGTAACTTTGTGGAAGTGACATATGTTTATAAACATGATAAAGTCATTCAAATAGCTCAACAAATCAGATTCGGTGACGTGGTTTCAGAAAGAGGCCCCTCGGGACGCCTTCTTCCCTCCGAACCGTGAAAGCTGTTGAATAACTTACACAAACGAGCTAATCACATGTTTGGATATTTGGCTGTTAAAGTGACAGTTGTTTGTGCCGTCTTTAAAATGAATTCATGCATAAATTCATCAAAAGCTTATTTTGGGTTGTATTTTTTTGCTTAGATTCTTGGATGTTTTACCAGCAATTTACTGTAAAATAACCTAGCGGTTTTTTATTCATTACTTAAGGCTTGGCTGTGGCGTTTTTATTCTCTTGTATTTTAAATAGTTTATCTTAAAGGATTGAAAATATCATTGTTTTTCTCGTTAGTTGTTTTACCGTACGGTTCATCAGACATCTATATTTTCTGGTGTGTCCCGCTTCAGTAACAAACTTTATCTGCGCCTGAGTCCCATAATTGCTAGCCTAACACACTTCTTCAGCGGTGGCTTAGCGACTGCACATGACTTACACGATGATCCAATTCAGTCTCAACTCGGTGTACTTTCCGTTTTTCATTCAGCGGCTTTGCTCAAGTTGGCCAACTTTCCAACTCTTCCCTTTGTTGGTGAACGCTCCGGCTACATAATTAACCCAATGTAGTTTGATGCCTTTTTTCTCATCTAGCTGCCTATTCGATAGAGCCTCTGGGGGATTTTACTTGGGTACTAACGTCTTTGGCCATACAAACACTCTATCACTTTCTGTTCCTCCAACCGCTTGGGATGGTATGTTTAAAATTTTCACTCTACTTAAATCCATTTGAGTGACATATCTCCGGGACCCACCTTTCCTTTTCAGCTAACCCATGCAAATCTGAACCAGATGCTCTGCCCATCTCCCTCCGATCCATTTGCTGGACCCCACTATCGCATAGCAGCAATGATTCATCAACCGATGTTGATAATTTTGTCGGGAAAGCTTTACTCAATCATTGTCTTGTGGCTGCAACAATCTATCAAGTCTCCGAATTTCCTCAAGCCGCTCTGCTCCTCCTTCCATTGGCTTCCTGGTCTCACTATCATCTCAAGAAATCCCACTAAAGCCATCGCTGATCAAATTGTCTGCGAAAAGACGGTAGAACGGAGACCACGCTCCTTGGAGGAGCTTTTCCAAACTCAAAGTAGTTGTAGTAGCTTAGAGTGACGTATAATCTGCCAATCAATGTGCTTTAACAAAATTTGTTTCGGATGTCTTCGAAGTCGCCTTTGTTGGGCCATATTTTGATCTCACTAACAGTATGATTGAAAGCGCCACTGGTGCAGCGTAACATTCCTACTCACCTCCCTTGATTAAAACGGGTGGACAATTTTTGTCTTCCTGTTATCTTTTCACTGTTTTATGAAATGAATAAAAATTTTCTGTGTAGTTTTGTGCCTCTTTGCTCTTTATATGTTTGACCATTGAGATGTTTCCAGCTCTTTAATGCATGCTGATAGATAATTGGTTCCATGTATGTATACCACCCGAAGTGCCGTCGGTAGATCGTTGGCTCCTTAAATTGCTGTTTTAATTTTTGGACTTATTTTGCGTTCAGTTTTTCCTTTTTCATTTCTCCTTACGAGTTCTCAAATATGTGTGTACTAAGCCCTAACAGTCTTTTAAATCGTACTTGGGATTGCCACTATTCCTCTTTCATCTTGTTTTTCGTCCGTGTTAATCTTGGTTGGAGCAATGGGTCGTTTTATGAGTACGTTTTTTGGTAGCTTATGCGTTGTAAGCTATTTGTCATGCATTGACGCCTACTTAATCGCCAACCTATAGCTTACCTGTCAAGAATCGTCAGTTTTTCAGCTTAAAGGGACATTTTATTGTTATAAGTGAAATTTTCCCTACCCATTTTCTCGAAAAGTGATTTTGCCCTTCATGGCCTCATTTTCTGCTTAACTATCTAAAGTCATAAACTCCCTTACCAAGGTGTTGAGGTTCTTCAAAAGCTAACCAACATAAAGTCTGAGTATTCGTTATTAAGTTTTAGTCCAAAACGATCCTTCCCTTAAGTTTTATTTGGACAGAGGATGGTGGGTCGCGCTTGAGACATTGTCATAACTCGTCCTGTCTCCAGCGCAGATCAAAATTGTGTCCAAGACTACTCATTATTGTAGAATGATGTCAATGCCTCAGAAACCCACCGAAATGCCATATACGATGGACATCGTTCTCTATCATTATGCTGTATTGTGTACGCTAGGTGATCATGCATGATGTCTGATTTGATTCTGTCGGCTTGCTGCCAATGGGTGTTTTGGGTAGTATAGTAGGTAAAGTCCAAACAAATTTCTCTCTGTTGGCAGGGCCTCCTGCAAACGTCTCTGTGGGCAGTACTTTAAAATCAATCTCCCCAGACATCATTACCTCAAATGAGACCATCAGATACGCCGTCAGCTTGAAGTGTATTGTTAAATGGCTGCCACAAAATGAGTAGTCCTGTGCAAGAAGGGGAGCACGTTAAAGTGTCGATATCTTGTGCTTACAGGGCAAAGAATGCCACCAGCCGTGACAACTGGTGACCAATTTAAGCTGTCCAATCTACCAACGGATACAGTAAGTGCTGTGCACTTCCAACCAGGAAAGGGCGCTCAGTTCCTGTTGGCGTCCAGCTGGGACTGTATGGTACACCTCTACGACGTCACTTCGGGTGGTCAGCGCTCCTCCTACGAGCATGCCTGCCCGGTGCTCGCCAGCTGCTTCGCTGACGCCCTGCACGCCGTCTCAGGCTCCCTCGAGGGCACCGTGAAGTACTTCGACCTTAACACATCTCAAGGCATGTTTTTTTCTTATGTCTTTTAAATTTTCGCTCGGCTAGAGCCACGTTACGGTCATTTCAATCACTTTAACTGATTATTAGTGGTGAACTGGACTGTCTTAGAGTTAGTACCTATCCTTAGGCTTCTTGTTTTAGTTGAAAGGTATGAAGAATTCAGCTAGTGGTTTTTTTTTGTTTGATCACTTTCAAAGCCACCAGGAATGTACCGTCGGAACATGCTCTATCTTCTTTGCATTCAAAAACAGTTAGTACTTTAAATCGAATCATTCCTTGAAGAATGGCTTGCAAATAATTTTTTATGCTAACGAGGTAGTTGCGTTTCAAAAATCGCACAACAAATTGCACTACCTCCTATGAGGTAAACTGCATGTATATCGCATGTTTATTGTATTGCATGTTTTCGGCATTGCTGAGCCACTAGTTTCTCACCCCTCGCGCTTGTTTTCGTGCATACTAGGTAACTGGACAATTACTCCATAAATCTGCAATTAATGCACCTGCTTTGGGATGGCGCTATTTCCCCTCCATTTCGATGTGTTGATCCCACCTCAAATTTGATCTGTTTCAACTCGGCGATTTTAATGGCAGGATGCTTCCTTTTGGATATATTTGTCCAAAACCAAAGTTCTTTAATCAACCCTGGTTTTTTACTAATCCACTGTTTGTTCAACATTCGTTAAGATCTGTTCATTTCAAATCTTTCTTGATCGTAATTTCTTTTTACAAGTGTCGTCCATAAGTCGTGTTCTGTGTGTCAATTCAAGCGGATTATGTGCCCAGTAATTTGGGTTTTGAGTAGACTCCGTGGTTGCTATGTGCTTACCTCAAGCCACTTTATTGTGTTCACAAGAGGACATTGCCCCGGTCTCTTCCCAAATATGCATACGCGTTGATCACGATGTGCATGAATACCTTATTAGAGTGAATATATCCATGGAAGACTAGGTTTCAGTATAATGGTAACAACGAAATTCAGCGCTGGAATTCCTCTTTTGTAATTGACTCAAAACCCTTTTTTTCGCGTCAACGAGGTAGTGTGGGATTTTTTCATCCAAACTTTTCTGGTTTCTTTTAGCACAAACTCTGTGTAAATATTAAGTGAGCAGAATAGTTTAATTTAGGTTGCGAAAATTTTTTATAGTGAGGCTGCATCGTTGCCTTCAATTTTCACCAAATTCAGTTAAGGTTTCTTAATTGCCGTACGCTTCCGTTACACTAGCGTTCCCTTCATGCACATCTTCAACGATTGCGGGAAAACAAATTAGCGTTTTGTTTTGTTCCTCTTTGCTTAATAGAAAAGAAGAAGGAACTCTATACCGGCACACGATACAGAGTGAAGGGTCCGTCATCATCTTCTCGCTGCAGCATTTTGCTCCAGCTTTATTTAAAATGGCTAATAATCTTTGGGTTCTAAAGTCTCATTTAGCACTTGTAAAAAATACTTAATTTTACCAGCATTGTATCACTTAACCAGGCGGGAAAAAATCTGCATGATTTGCGAACTACTCACGTGCTAGCTTGAGTGCCAATTTATTGCTTTTTCTCTAAAACTAATGGGTATGTTTGTAACACGTGAGATAGCGTTCTCTTCCCCTCCGCTCATCTTGAATCGGCTATTTCATGTGCGGTTTCAGTCACTAACTTGGGTAAATGCAACCGCGCTGTAAGCGTGGCGCTCTACAGTCAGGCGATCGGTGCGCCGCTGACGGGCAGCTGGGACAAGACAGTGCGCGTTTGGGACCCCCGGGCGTCCAACGCGACCTCCGCTGGCGACGCGTCTGCGGGAGGAGCGGTCTCGGTGCACCAACAGCCCGACAGTGTCTTCACCATGGACGCCGTCAATACCACTCTAGTCGTAGGCACCGCCGGTCGCCATGTTCTCATCTGGGACCTCCGCAACATGGCTCAGCCAATTGAACAGCAAGAGTCCACCTTACGGTATCAGACCCGCATCATTCGTTGTTTTCCCAACGGCCAGGGTTTCGTCATGGGCTCCATTGAAGGTGCGTTTTACCGTACTGTGCGTACTATGGTTCTTTATATAACTGTGACGTGGGCTAATCACAAGTACAATATCTTCTTTACGTATTAACGCGGGGGAGATGTGGGATTCAAAAACTTGGTGCCATCAGATGGCGTCCAAAGGATCAAAATGGTTTCCTGTTGGTAAATGGTACGTAGTGATTAAAAGCAAGTACTGAACAGAAATAGCAGCTCCGAAAGGTTACTTCTGAGAATTTTGGCCCGTGTTAACTACTTACGGGGATGTCATGTTTAAAGGACTTCCGTAGCTACTAGTCCAAATGGTGGAACATCGCTTTTTGTCTGGTTCATTTGGTTAAACACTGTCTCCCGGGGTTCGGGTACGGTTCCAATGCTCAGAACTTGGATTTCGTTAGCTTTTCAATTTCTCAGAGGATTCAATTTCTATAAAGTTGTGCCTGCATATAGCGGGCGATGTCGAGGTTGTATTTCTTTTTTTTTGTAACAATCCAATCTACTGGTCATTTTAACCGCTGAAAGCCATACGGCTACTATCGTGATTTACTATTTATTGCAACACCCCTTTGCGTACCCCTCTGGCGTTGCCCACTCTCTCACGTGTCGGGCATTCCTGGCATGCGGTATTCGCGTTTGCACGCCTGCTTGCTTGCGCTTTTACACCGCCCGGACAATTCAACAGCCACTGCACTGGCATGACTGTGCGGACCTATTTTTGGCATCCACGTTGGTTGGGCTGAGCCCCCGCACCACACCGCATGGTATCGCACAAGCCACACCTACGCACACACTTCCATTTCTCCCTAATTTGACGAATAGTTCTCGGCTTCCTTCCTGCAGGCCTCCCATTTGTTCACCATTACTCAAGTACCTCTTTGGTCGGAGTAGCGCACAATGTTGTTTTCATGCTTTTTTTGCAACTTTAAACTGTTACAAAGTGTCCCAACAGCATCACTCTCCTGCTCTCAATCTCTATATTATTATTTACTTCCGTAAAACAAATATTAGGTACAAACTTTTTCGTTCTCAATGCCTAGTTTGCATTTTACTTCACATTAGCTAATGCCCATCTCCTTCGTCCTGACACTTGACTTACTTCTCCAAATTACATTACAATTGCATGTATATGTACATGTATATTCCGTGTAGATTGGCCTTTTTTCGCTTCTTTCCCTTCCTGATACTCCGATGCTGCATTAAGTCTCAGCTCAGATTGGTTGCACGTGTCTTTATGTCTGCAAAATGCGCGCTCTGAATACATTTACATGCTACTTGTTTGTTTCCTTACCTTGGTCGTTGTCGATTATGTGATCGTTGTGAGACTTCATTTAGTCTATCATTTTTCATAGACAAATCGTCAGTGGCAACTTTTCCAAAGTCGTTGGGGCCACATGATTTTGCCCAAAGTGGAATAGGTGTTTCGAACTTTCGCTTGTTACTTATAGGGATTGCAAAGGTCACCTATGACAGATGAACTTCAACCGCATTTCTCAATTGCTTTAATTTATTTCGAATGCCGCTCTTGTTATGCAGCACGCAAAACATCAGGTGAATGATATACTCGGTTTTAAAAGTCCATATATGGTGCTGTTCTCCTCAGGATTAAGCTCGTGAAAGAAGCAATCATCCATTCTGTAGCTCTGAAAATTGCAATTCATGGTTTGCATGCACATTTTTTGTCGCAATCGGTTATCTCCAGCAGGGAAAGTTGGGGTCGTAGGACTCACTTTTTTCCGACACACGCAACACAATTCTTCCAGCAGCACTGACATTTTGCAAAATTGACGACTAATCCGAAAGACATTACTGATTAAATAATCATATCCTTGTCCGTGGGAAAGCCTGCATTCTTAATGCTTTGTCTAAGGTCTCCTTGGGACTGAGCTTTGGGTGGGCGTTTTATGCGCGATATAAGTCATAATTCTTATTTTTCGCCTTCACTTAATCGAAGGGAAGAGGTCTTTCCGATTTTAGGGCACGCCTTTTGTTTGTCCAACCCCGCCTACCGGCCCTTAACATTTGTACCGCTAGTCAAATTTTTTGCTGCTTGACTCATTCATTTGAAGCCGACGCGTTGTTAATCCTTTGTCGGTTGCTTATTTACGAATGGAGTCACCTAAGAATCGCACAAATGTCTGATTAGGATGATTTCTGAATTTCCAACTTCACATATTTCCAAATGTAATTTTAGTGTAAATTTAAATGGGAATTTCTCCTCCCTTTTACTGAAACGTCGAGATTTTTTACTTAGGGATCGGCCTTGCACACCGAAAGGCCTCTTTGAGGTTTCTTTGAAGATGCACCTCATCGTAACATATTCACTATCGTGAACTTTTGTCTTACCGCTGTGGAGTTTCAAAAAAAAACAACGTTGAATTTTTTTGTGGAAAGCGCGTTACGTTGTGCTTTCCCGTTTGTTCTGATCGGTTATGTCCGCACAAATCCCTTTTTGTGCGCAGTTTTTTTACAGTTACCGTGCTATTAATCACTAGCACTTCATACAGAACAGAAATTAATGCTCTCATGTCCTCTTTTCTCATATTGGGTTCGCAAAGCAGGTGTTATTTGGTTGTGCCGGCAGCCACGCCTTAGCATTTCAATTTGCATACGCGGCCCAATCACCCCATCTACCAAAGGTGTGAAGGCTCCAGACTAGGGAACGAGGGCTTTCGAAATGGCTCGCTACTTCTACGGATAACAAAAACTCTTGCGAACTTCCGAGGCTGATTTGTAAGAATCTGTTCAGCTAGAAGCATCTCCTGAGGAGTCGAACTTTCGTTTCTTTGACGATTTCTTATGCATTGAAATGTACCCTGCAAAGCGGCGAAAAAAATGAGCTCCGCTTTTAATAGAAGGCTGTCAATGAAGCGGGTGTCACTGGGAAATTCTTCAGAGCTCGCTAATGTGCACACTCGCATTTGTGTTCTCTGAGGCGATTTCAATGGATTTCAATGCGAAGGTGGAGCTATACTTTCCCTAATCACTTGGGCTTCCCAAGTTTTTTTTGGCTAGGCTATCATTGGAACATTGCGACTTTGAAGGAACTACGTTGCCGTGCCCACGAGTACAAATCACTGTCCATTAGTGATTTACGCCGGCTTACGAACTTCCATTTTCCCCGCCTGTGTTGATCCACTTTTTAACGTCTTTCCTTATTTAAACACGTAAGACACTTTAGGTGGTATTAAATACAAGGACACGAAATTATGCACTTGTGTGATTAATTATTGTATTCAATCAGGCGAAGTATCGGTGGTTGGGTGCTCTGGATTAAATAAAGCCACCAAATTTGTGATTGGTCCATTTTGACTGCTTGTGGGCGTTGCTTATTTTAGGTCGCGTTGCGGTGCGTATGTTTGACAAGAGTCAGGAATCCCAGAAGAAATCGTACGTCTTCAAATGTCACCGCAAGAAAGAGGAGAACCGTGAAGTCATCTACCCCGTAACGGCAATTTCATTCCACCAGCGCTACAATACTTTCGCTACAGGTAAGTGGCTTCTAGATACTTGTTCAAACACCGATTACATGCTTTTTTACTTACCCTATTTCTTCCTTGGGGTAAGCAAATCTTTTTTACTCAGAGCTAGAAGCAAAGAGCAATTTTGCGGTAGCATGCAATCGTTTCGTGCTATCGACCTTTTAGATCGCGTGTATGTATATGCTGAGCATCACGATATTTTACCAGTGTTTTCGAGGAGACGTAATGACCGTTTTATTTCAGCCATAAACTGATCCCTTTATACGGACGTGTCGTGTCCTACCAACTGCGGAAGGAGATATCTCCGAAATCAGAGTTAACCTTTCTCCCTATATCTAACCAACTTAAATAGCTGTTTTTTGTAGATGGCATTGAAACTGCCACTCATCTTGTCGGCCACCTCGTGACACAGTTTCCAGTTAAACTGTGAGATTAGACTTCGAGAGTATTTTTTTAACACAATAGGTGGATCGGATGGCATGGTGAATACATGGGATGGATTCAACCGCAAGTGGTTGGCTCAGTTTGAGAAATACCCCACAACAATAAGCAGTCTGGATTTCTGCGAGGATGGCACACAGTTGGCGATTGGGGTGTCCTACCTCTACGAGAATGGTGAAATTCCCAACGTACCTGCACCAGCCATCTACATTCGCTCGGTGGCCGACTCGGAGGTGCGGCGCAAAAACATGGCACCGGCCAACGCAGCCTCCGGCGGCGCGACAATCTCCGCTCCTCCGACTGTTCCCCCCACCCGTTACTGATTTGCGAAGAGCACAAAACCAAGGCCGATTTTATTGTTACGCATATTGGTGTGTACGTGGACATTTAATAAATCACCTTTTGTACTGTCGTTTTCGTTTCGTCGTCTTTTTTTTCAAGTTGCCATTCCTGAGTAGTGTGTGTATAGGGAATGTTTAGATTTCTGAGGCGGCACAAGGCGCGCATTTGTAGTTTATTAGTACTGGCGACCGGTTTTGAATGCTGACTGGACTACTGTTGGCGCGTGGCTTTTCCCTTCTCACCCCGTAGACGAAGACGCTGAGCACTACGGTGTAGGTAATGAGGATCCTAGACAACTACGTCAATAGTTTATTTGTCTAGCCCTAACTTTGACTGCGTTATTTTTGGCTGAAATGTCCAGGTGGCGTGGGTTTATTGGCCTTTCTCAAGATATTTTTACTTTTTTCTCAGTTTTGATCACAAATGAAGCATTGATGCCTCGTCTGATTAGATGATAATCTGCAGTCATGTGCATGCCTGCTCACATTCGTTGGCTGTCGTTACGAGGTAACGATGAAGGTTGTCAATGATCTCCACATGACTGGTTCAACGAAATGCTCCTTCTCAATTGAAATGTTGATGTGGTAGCCGCATTATCGAAAGCGGCACTCATGCGGATGCATTCACAGAATTCGCCCCGTCTTTTTTCTGGTGAAGTTCGTATTTAAAATTTAAAAAGCTCAGATCCTAAGTTTAACAAATTGTAAATAAAATCCTCGCTAGATTATACTTTAGCTGCAAAACAAGCGATCGTGCCTAATGCGAGAAATTGGAATGTTTGGTATGATTTGAGAAAGGATGGGCAGTGGTTGTAATTGCATTGTCTAGCGCCTCGTTTTGTAGCATTGCCGTGGCTGTCCAAATTCCCTCCGCTAGTCACCCATGGCTGGCTGACAATGCCATAAACGATTGGCTGGCTACATAGCTCGGATAAACACCGACAAAATTCTGTCGCGTCGACCAGTCTTGTGTAAGGGTCTTGGGCAACTCCACTCTGAATAGATTCACGCAAGGTCCTTTCGGTAAGTGCTTTGTCTTGTGTTACAGTACAAGCGGTTTCTCGTTCTCTGTTGCACTTGACTGGCGTCAAATGATCAGGCCAAGCTGGTATAAATCACAACTTACTTCAAGTTCTCCAGAGAATCGTATGCAGCCTGTGGTAGTGGTGGTGTCAAGTGAAAGTAACATGCAAACCCATTCCTTCGAAGAGGGCGACAACAACAAGTGAAGTCTATTTTAATCGCGATTGTAGCTGTTTATGGGTGGAAGAGTGATGAGTCACTGCTGTAGTCACTTTTTCCTGCAAATCCAAACCAAATGTGTCTAGTTGACCTCCGAAGACGTTTGTTATCGAGGGTGTCTTGCCTCTTAGCAAAAGCACTGCTGCGACAGCCCTGACAGGGGTGATTCATTAGGCCTTGGTATCATCACGTCACTTTGTACAAGTCAATTTGGACATTATAAACCCTACTTTAATTGTCGCTCCTGCTTTTAAAAGATCAAAAGTCTTATTCGTAAACTTTTTAATGCATGGGTCATGCATAAATGGACTGAATCCTGGACTCTAGCTAATGGATTAACAGTCTCTTCCAGTTACTTTCATAATCACAATTGCCAGTGACCTGCAGCGTTGGAAGTAAGAGAAGAAGAGGAACCGGGGTTTTTTTATTCTTTGACCCTTCAAATTGCTGAATTCAGTCAACAGAAGATGCAGCTGTGACCTCCTAACCCACACCTTTGGAAGAAGCTGTTCACGAGTCAAGGTAAACCGGAGGCGCGCCAACGCATTAACCTTGTTGAGTGAGCTAGCCCAACTGAAGTTGACCTTGTTTTCAAGCCTCGGCTTCAATGTTTTCCTATTTTTTTTGGTCCTATCACTGCGTTGTTAATAATTGTCGAGAAAATCGTATCAATTGTGGCAGAAGCTTTGAGTTGCCCTTTATCTCGTGAATAATTTTATCCCCGGAACTGATAGCGTCTTCTCAGTAAAACAGATTGTAGGCATTACTTAACTCTAGCGTCGTTTACTCCCTCAGATCTGTCGCATCTAATTCAGCCTGTCACCATTTTAAGTCGGTAAACGACGCACTACTACATTTCCACAACAATCCTCCATCTCAAATCTTCCTGCCTACGTACTTTGACATGATCAGTGACCATTTCTTCCCACCTTACCTGCTCGAATTAATTATGCGATTTCAGATTTTTGTAGAATTTTGCCTTCCAAAGCAATTAGCCAGATCAGCGTCTTGTGTGTAATTGCAAATGTCAGTTTAATTTTGTTGTTTCTTGTGTTAGTTTTCAACTGCAGTAGAAACTTTGGCACTCCACATGACTCACTTCTCCGCTAATCTGACAAATTCGAAAAGTCCAACTGCCTCCACAGCCTTCCTACAAAAAAACACACACACACAAATTGTACTGCATGCAGTCCTTTTCACTTAATGCATTATTTCAGCCACCTTTTGTGGAGATGTGGAACCATCGTGTCGAGCACTGACCATCGTCGTCTTGTCTGCATTTGTGTTTTGAGAAAGTTAACACTTCTGCAAAGTACTTCTATTCTCGCGGTAAGTACATAAGGTTTTACGACGAGTTGTAGTGGTTTAAGTGATGGTAAAATGATGTGCAAAAGACGTACTTCCTGACACTCCAGCTGGATGGGCTTGCCAGGGGAGGAGTTGAGTTTTCCAGTTACGCTAATTGCACCAACTAAGTAGATGGGAATGAGTGTCAAACTCTGACGGGACATTAGGAGAGCCTTTTTATGCCAGTAGATTGCATTGATAACAGCCTACTCATTAACTTCCTCCTCGTTGGGGCATACACTTTATTTTTTTTTTCCAAAATAATATTATCAATTTGGTTATTTGAAAGCAATTTGCTCTTTTTTTCTTTTCACAAAAAGCACAGTTTTACCACTGTTAATGGAAATAAATGCTCAGATATTTATTCAAAGGCAATGCAGGCTTTATTCTCACTGTTGGATAGAGCATTGTTGCAGTCCATACATCGGAAATAAATAAAAAGTGGTGTACATCTGTTGAATATTTGAGCACCTTTACTGTATGTGAATTTTCATTTGTAGAAGGGCTTCATGCATTGATGTGGCCATGATGATTTTAGGTGGCCGAGTTGTGGCTGCGGCTGGTGATCGTCTTCCTCCTAGTGTTCCTTGTCACGAAATGGTTTCGTTTTTCAGTTACCCAAGCAAATGCTGCAAGAAGGTTTAATTTTTGGTTCTTTCATACATTTTTATAGTAATGTCTTGTTTGCTTCAACTTATCTCCGGTAGGTTTCAGTCGCGACATTGAGCTCTTCCTTTGTTTAGCTATAAGCTAGTCAATTATCATAAAAGCATTAAGACAATCTGAATAGGCATCGGATTTGAAGTACTTTCCCAAAAAAAAGAGGAAGCGCAAAAACTGCTACGAATGAGTCATTGGCTCATTCACGGTTATTCATCTTCAACTACCTTCTCTGGTCGTACAAATGTCCTCAAGCTCGATTAAATTGTTACTAAAGCGCCATTTTTTCCCTGAAAGTCTACTTGTAATGCTTTGAACGTGTTTGAGTCTCAGTTTCAGCAGCGGTCCGCTTGGCGCCGATGCACTTCCGCCGGACGGTTCGGCCTCCAATCCATGCCAGTAGTGCAAACCCCACCGTACGTCGACGATCCATAACCTGCTCGAGCATTATGTCTTCTTCAACCCAAATGCCTGCCAGAAAGACAAAATCAACCGACCAAAGGAGTGTAAGCGTTGTAGAACACTTTCCATAATGTTTCAAGAAGAATAATGAATATGAAGGAAACGAAAAATTCTTAGCCTCAACCGAGCATTTATGTAGCGGCATCGCTGACGTCGGAGTAATGCATCTTGTGACACATTTCAGATCGAGCAAGCATCAGTTCGTCTCTATACATGCACATTTGAAATGAATCATGTGAAGTGTCCCGATCTCAGCAGAAGTTGCCAAGGGAAGAATAGCTTTGCACTATGTAATCATTTTGTAAGGAAGTAAGGATGCTCACCTGATTCAAGTCAAAATCTCTCCTATACAAAACTTTACTCACGGAATGTGACTCTCACGCCAGTCTTGCATTGTGACTTTTTTTCAAATTCCTTTTATTAATTTAGAAGTGCACCAGAATAGTCAAACCCGTAGCATCATTAAAGAGAAGGAAGTAGTTTTTTTATCCATCAAACACGTCGAAGGAATTCTTTCACGTGGTACAGGCGCGCCTCTTTCAGTAAGTCGAATGAACTCGGTTTCACCGTCCGCCTCACTCCATACAGTGGAAAGTGTTTCAATCATCGTCAGTTTGACGGAATAGCATGCAGCCGTGTGCTGAACAATCAAATGGCTTCTGAAGCGTACGACTACGAGTGTCTCCATCCGGAGCACAGGGGAGAATCAGACTAAACCACATTCAACACTCCTTAAGCAGTCGTTTTGATCTTCGAATGTCCTGAAGAGCAATCGTTTTCTACCCCTGCATTCCTCATGCCTTTTTAGAAAGGCTGTTGAAAGTGGGCAAGATCCATTAGCCGATGTGATTGTCATGTTGCAACTTATAGGGATAAAGAAATTAAAGAATCCCACTAACTTGTCTAAACCTGAAAACGGGCTGATTTTGGCTTTTTTGGCATCTAATTTGTTTTACGCATTGTTTGCAGTTCACTTAGTAATTACGCTGTTAAGGCAATCAGTCTCCAGCAGATGTCAAATTACTCCCAAATAGTTGTCAAGTGTACCCAATCACGTGCCCAAGTGATCGTCAACACATCTGCAATAAATTTCAGGAGATCTGACTAGAGTCTATTTTATGATGGTTCATCTTTGAGTGCTTACTCACAGAGGGCATAAACCTTCTTATCGTCCACTTTTTTCCTTAATTGCTCTCGAGATTTCCCCTTGCCAGATCTAAAGGAACGCATACTGGGATGCAAAACTTGGGAGGAAGTGTAATGAAAATGTTATGGGAAGCATATGACAATAACACTCGTTATATTCTCGTAGACCATTGTTTTTCAAACACGTTGTCTTTAATTCTACTTGTCCCTTTGGTTCAACTGTTTGACCAGACCCCGACTTTTCTTCTTGCCTTACTTTTAAAGTACTTTGGTGTTTCGTTTTCGGCCCGAGCGCTGGATGCATTGACGACGCCCCCGCATGAGGAAGTGTGTCACCCTCCAGTTGATGTTTCCGAGGAAATTGCAAATCGAAGAGATTGTTCAAAGCACTGATGTACTAGAAGTGATTTGGGGTAATTACTGGTAAAAATGCATAAAATTCCCAACTTCAAGAGGATTTACGAAAATACACCAAATTGTGATAATAAGTGAATTGATTTGAATAATAACCACGAAAAATATTGTTGGCATTCATCGTGCCTATATCGCATTACCTAGGCCTGTTCGTTGCCAAATTCCAGTAAAACCGACCTTTTAACTCAGTTAGTGGACCTTTTTGCCACACACATTCCTGTTAATACCTCAATGCTGTGAATGATCACATCCAAATGGTGAATTGGCGTGTCGAAAATGCTGAATCCTTGGGCAGTCTACCCTTTCCACTACCACCAACTTAGCGCCCCTATACCTTCCTAAAGGCGAAAAAAAGCTACAGCACTCGAGTAGGTTATGTATTTTTTACAAAGAGAAGGAATTTGGGCTATTGGCATGGTTTGGAGGCCGGACTCCCTGACGGGGATGCAATACCCGAGCCTCTAAGTGGTTCCTTTACCATAACCTAGGGGCAAACTAACAATTGAGCTGTTATAGATTGACTGCACGAGTAGTGCCGCCTGATCCACCACGTGATGAAAAGGAAGA
>LWMJ02000483.1:0-52413 GCA_001693035.2 Taenia asiatica | reverse complement strand
TGTTGTAGTTTTCATGTCCCACCGAATTGCCACCCCTCTATCATCGATAGCGCTGATCCTTGCAGATGTTTGAGTCCAACTTGCATAAATAGTTTTCAGTTCGTGTCAACTTGGCAGAATATTAGATCGACGTCTAATTTTCTAATCTAACAAACACATGAAATGATGAGGAAACTTGTGATTGTAGTGTCATACCCATGTAAAGGCTGAGAAGGTAAACAAAGACTGAGTTCATTCCAAGCTGGTTCCACTACTTCTGCTATGGCGGGCAACCTAAATGGAATGGCCAGGTTAGTCACATGAACTTATGTTACAGTTCTCTGCTTGGGAAAGATAATCCCAATTCGTGGCCTCAAGGAAATATGGAGTCATCGACCAACAAATGCCATTCGTAAAGATGCCTTAAATTTGAAATGGCTAAGGCATCAGCTTTTCCACAGCATGTACTATAGCGAGTACCGCTTTAAGTCGCTTAGCTCAAAACTCATAACAACTTTCCACAGAAGCCGCAAATTTAGACATATGATCATAAAACATGGCGAGGTACTGGGCACTAGCTGCTAAAAGCTTTCACAGTAAAAGGGATAATGCTAAATCTTAACCGATAGCTTGACTACAAAATGCATTGCATACTTACTAACCTATTTCTTATTCGAATTGGTTGCTGGATTGTGGACGGGTGAGGGTCGCAAGCGAATTTGGCCTTGGACATAGGCGAGTAGGAAACTTATGTTGTCACTTTGGCTCTTATGATAAACAATGGATTTGTATGCATTTTGGAAGGAAGCAACCAAAGAAGGGGTGATGAATGGCCTGCTATTAACGAAAAATGTGCCCACACAGAGTCTGCATAACAGAGCTGATGAGAGTTAACGGATTCAGGAGTCATGGGAGGGGGAAATTAGACCGACGCTACCCTCATGTCAACACGCTGAGCAGTGTTATGTCGCCCTGTTTGAATGGCCTAGATATCGCAATTTCAGGGGGGTTGCGCGATACCTTTCTGTCATGACTATTGCAACTAGGGCTAGGCGTGACTTCGAATTAGCAACAATTGTGATTGCTTGCCCTTAACCATCTGCGTTGTGATTATTGATTTAATACTTTACTGATAGTTGCTATCATGGCCTGGCAATTTGAGATCGTTGTGAAACTTTCAAATGAATCTCATTCATCAACATGTGATCGAATCAAGGGCGATGCCTATGGTACTCATTCTACCGTGCCGCTGCTGTTTCGGGTGTTTTATGCATGGTTATCCTGGTTTCTAAATTCAAGTGTTTTTTGAAACAAAAGTGAAACTGCAGCGTCTTGGGCAAGAGAGGATGGCAATTTAACCACTGTCAACAAAATTGTTTATGACGGAACTGCCGCATCACCAGTTGAAGTAACAAGTAACTGCTAATTTCATAAGGCAGTAATATCCATTTCAAGAAAGCCAATTAGGAGGCGTTCCTTCTCAGCAAACATGTTAAATTGGGCACGTGCATTTAGAAGGTCTCATGAATTTTACTATCCTTCTCCCCCAAAATACCGATTGACCAACCAACCGACAACCATTGACCAATTCACCAACTCCCGCTAATGCGTTACGTCTATTTTACTTTCCACTTGGGCACGCGTTTAGTAGCACTTCAGTGAAACCCAGCCCAACCCGTGTGTCTTAATTTGGCTCAAGCCGCAAGTTGATGCGGCATTGCAAACATATTTATCCTTGCTACTTCTCATGTACTGCTTCTCTTGTCTCCTTTGCTATCACAATTCCTTTACCCAATCATCGTGTCACTAGTGATGGCATGCTTTTGATTCACTTAGGGAACAACGCAAAATCACTGAACTTCCAGCTGAGTTGTCATTAAGAATGCACGATTTCCTTGATGTAGAGGACTCAACGAATGCCTGCAACACCCCTCTCAACTGGTGATGAATACTGTCAAGTCGACGATCAACTCGGGCAATGGGCCGTCACATGAGTAATTGGAGGTGACCAGACGAGCATTTCTGTTCCATCCTATTTTCACAAACTTTACCAACTGTTGGTCGAAATTGACCTTCCGCTATGAATGAAACGAAAACCAGTCAGAGCCAGCAATAAAAGAGGAGGGTAAGCCATAAAGTAAGCCACTTCTAAGTAGTAAACGCATTGCACCGTCCAGATTTCAATGTCAGTGCTTACCTTTCCTTCCCACTACCAGCTCCTTCACTTAGGCTAGACGTACTCGTGCCGACAGGCAGTAGCGCTAGCCATGTGACAAAGGATGAGAAGGACTGTAAAACTTGTGTCGGGTATAGCGCTCCGCGCACTTCAGCAGTAAGTTCTGGCAGGTTCATCATGGAACAATTGACATATCGCAACACTAATTGTGTCTGACAAAGTTGATATGAGGAACAGGACGCCACAACACTGTATGTTTTGCGCTGCGAAATCGCTGTGTTGCGGTTTTTTCATACCATCAGGCAACCGATGCATCTACCTTTCAGCCAGACAAGCCAGCGTCGGATTGTCCTTCCCCACTGAGAACTTTCTTAACATTTGGCACTATTTAAAGCGTCAAACCATTATAGCAATGGTAAACAGCCCAGCTTGTGCTTTTTACACACTGCTTCTGAACCCTTAAATAGAGCAGATAGATTGGGCGTGGCGTACTTCATAAGAAGGATATATTTGGCTCTCTTGATCTCCAATATCCGTGAATTTTTGTCACCGTCGAACCCCACACCATCCAGGATGGCTCCTCGGGACTTTTATGTGGAAAAATAGACGTAAAGAAAAGAGAGCTGAGTCACTGAAATGCTACGCTTTCGTGGACTAGGAAATTCTGCCAAAAAATTAGTTGTTAAAGTTGGTCATACGATGCTGGCACATTTTGATCTTGCAACTGATCTTTTTGATTGATGTCAGAGAGAATGCTTTCGTACTACTCCTGTATCACTTTTGTGGCACTTTCTTGCGGCATTGGCTTTCCAAACAAGAAGACCATCTGCTCCGATTTTTCTTTTACTCGTTCCGTTATCTTGAGGTGCTGTAGTTACTTGCTAAGTATGTGCAATGACAAAGCTGAGATCTGTGCCTTGTAAGGCGCCTGTTTGTGCGCGGCGCTACAGTTTATGCATCGTCAGACGTACTAACATTGTTTTCCCATCCAACGTGTTTATAACAACCTACTGTCACAAAGCGCGAAACGCTTCGTGATAAATAGATGAGCTAAACACTCAAGGTCCCCTAACCACATTCACGGTTGTCGTATAACAGGCAAAAATATGTTAGGAAACATGCGGTCGGACATCTGTGGAAAAGAAGAACAGGCACGATTGTATAGGTCAATCCCACAACGAGGAGTGCAGCACCAGTATTATACGTTCCAGATCATGAAAGTCATCTTACCAATAACCCACTCCGGCTGTAATACGCAACTGCGCACTCATGTAATCACCTTTCATTAGGGAAAATGTGCCAAACAAAGTTGTGTTTTTATCAAATGTGATGACAAATTCTGCATCTTAATTAAAAATGCTGCTGCTAATGGTAAACGCAGACATTCCCTACTTAGAGGAGCACCAGATTTGTGCCTTAAGCGATCGCAAATCTGTAGCGTTGATTTCTTAACCTCACCTTTTAAAATGGGATGCTGGTAATACATCTAAACATCGTGGCTGAGAAGCGCTATCACTATTGCTACTACTTCACAAAGTCCTGAACCTCTGCAACAACGTTTGGTTGCTTGTAACTAAAAACCTGAGCAAGCCAGGGTCATCCGAGTCCGTTGACAACCACAAACGCCACACTTGATAATATGTCTTTCTTTCCTCCAGAGGAAGTCGTCTCAATGAAAAACCTCACATCCACGAAAAAAAGTTGCAACGGTTGCTCAAAAGGATGCTCATGCATTGGCAATAAGTGCACAATTAATCCTGACTTCTCCAAAATACAACCGACATTGCAACTGATTGATATCAAAGCCACGTCCGTGATAAGATGCGTGCTAGCTTAGCCTTGCCTCAACCAGATATGGCTTGCATGGAACTTTTTTCATAAACACCACGTTTTACATTTCCTTATCTTTTTCTTTTGTATCTGCCTCACGCAATTAGGCACGCTAAATAAGAAAAACGTAATTAACTTTCCTGAACATATTCTCAATTCTTAGCTACACTGTTGTTTGGGTTTAGACCTCATTCTAAGGTCATAGCACGCAATAAAGTACCCCGGATGCGGGTTGACCCCATTCTAAGGTCCAAATGCATAACAGTGCACCTCAAGATTAAGGTCAGAGCTCATTCCATGGTCAGATTGTTTAATAGTACACCCAAGGAGTAAGGTTACACCCCATTCCAGGACCAAATTTCAATATGGAATCCCTGGAGGGGGTTATGTATCATTCCAAGGTCACATTGCGTAACAGGCACACCGAATGGAATAAGACCTCAATTCAAGGCCAGATAATGCAATAATGTGCTCCCTTAGCGATACTAGACCTCATTCTATGGCCATGTTGCGTGATAAGGGCCCTTGAAGGAGGGTTAGGCCTCATTCCACGGTCTAATGACTTAGCAGTACACTTCAAGATTGGGGTAGAAACTCACTTCTAGGTCAGGTTGCATGATAAGACACCACGAGCTGGAGTAGACCTCATTCAAAGGTTAGTTACGTAATAATATGCTCCTGGTGGAGTGATAAACATTATCCCAAGGCCAGATCGCATAATAGTGCACCTCATGGGGTGCTAGACCTCATGCCAAGGTCAGGTTGCGTGGTCGTACGCTTTGGAAGGAGGCTAGGCCAAAATTCGAGGTCAGACTTAAACCAGAAGACACTGCATGTGCAGATATGAGTAGAGGAAGGAAAAAAATGGTGGACGCAAGTTTGTGTGCCACACTTTTAAAACGGTACAGGAAAATGAGATGAGGAAATATTGGAAGCCGGGTACGGTCTAAGTGGAAAGGAAAGCATTAAGCGTTTTTAAAAATTCTCCTTTATTTTGTTAGAGAGAGCTAGGGAGAGAAAGGATAACAGCGAACTTTCTAAGACTGATGGGGAGAAGTAAATAAAAGAAGGACGATGAGGAGAAGAAGGAGACCGTCAGTTGCTAAGCAGATTAGTTAAGTGAATAAGGAAACAAAGGTGAAGAGGAGGAAAAGGTAGGTGGATAAGTTAACCAGCTTAACGTGAGTGATAGCGATAGAAGCAAAATTCATCAAGCCTCTGCGTTACATATATGTAACGGTGGAAGGATGATACAAGAAAGTGGTCTCAATGAAGGCAAGAATTTTGCCAAAATGATGAGTTTCATAGCCGCCCATTTAAGTCGTTTTATTTTCTTCAGTTAGCAAAATACTAATGAAAACGTAAGGGGTTGGGTTTGGAGCGGGAAAAAGAGAGATGGGGAGGGATAGAGCCTGTCTTCGGAAGAGTGTATGGTAATAAAATTAAAAGTGGATAGAAGAGGTGATAGTATTAGTAGGGCATCTACTAGCAGCCTATGAGTAGTTGAGATGGTGGGTGGGATGGTAAAGGAGTGAGTAATGAGTGTAAGCAGTGGTAGTAGTAGTAGGGAAGACGGAGAAGAGAGCTGACAAGAAGGAAAAATGTAAAACAATGCGAAGGAAATTGTGATGCAGTGTGGGAAAGGGGTTTTTGTGAGGTTGGTTGAGCTAATAGAGAGAGGCAGTGGCATGTACTGGAGAGTAGGCGTGGATGCACAGGTATGTTAAATAATAGAGGGCAACCACGCGCCAGATGGGAACTTTGTGACGGGTGTGGGCCCGCACTCCGCCGAACTTAACTGGGTGGCTCTTAGCCTTGATCGCGAAACGGCATTACCGCGCGCAGTTGCCACCTACCGGCCGCGCTGAGCAAAAACCTGCGCTTGGTGACTGCAGCATACGATAACCCATCGTTCGCGGTGGCGTCAACTAAAAGAAAGTGCCATTCTACGAGCCCTCTTGGCCATCCTGCTAGTTTCGTGGCCTTGAAAGTGCCCTGCATCTTACTAATGGGTTTCTATACAAATAAACAAATATTACATATCATCTGTCCTTGGATTGGGGACAAATTCTCCTGAGCGCACAATATTAAGTCATTTGGCCTTAAATAAAATTCTATTCTCCTCTTGAGGCATAATATTGCGTAAACTGACCATAAAAAGAGGTCTGTTCTCCCTCCTATGGGGCATTTATGCGTAAGCACACCTTGAAATATGGTGTAACTCCCTCCTGGGGTGCAAAACAGTCTTAAAATTAGACGAGGATATGGTCAAATAATTGCATGTTTGAGAAACCAGAGCTCCTAGTACTTGATGAGGCTAAAATCCCCCCATCGAATCAGGTCCTATCAATTTACATCCACCGTTATCAAAATGACAGGCTATTTAACGAAGTCCAGAATGAATCCTTGTCATTCGCTGCAAGTATTGCAAAGCAGCAAAAAATTAACCTGCTTTGACGTTGTAGATGGAAAACAAATAGTCGCAGCAATGGTAGAGTTCATTTCCTTAATATTCACTCAAGCAAATAAGGTTATAAAGATACTAGATAAGCAAGTACATGTAAGCAAAACAGGGACTATATTCTGGTATGGGGGCGGATAAAAGGGCATAGTTAGGTGTACACCTATAATGAATATCTACTGGCAAAAAATAATGAGCAGGTGCCAAGTACTTAATGAGGTTAAGACGCCCTTAACAAAATTATATCTCATCAATCAAAATCCACCGTCATTAAGAAGCAAACCATGTACGAATTCCCAAAAGAATCCTTAGTTTAGCGCCCAATGCACTGTACAGTAAAAGTGAACCTATTTGGGCATGGCAAATTGAAAACAAAGCGCCCCAACAGTCACAGCATGAAGCTCTTGAGCTCACTTATACAAAGTTACGGGTCACCTCATCAAATTAGGCCTCATCAATAAAAACTCATAAAAATCAAAGAAACGAAGCACTCGAAAAAGGCTAAAACATATTATTAAATCGCCACAAGAGTTGTGCAGCAGAAAGTCGACGCGATTGGGCAGGGTGAATAAGAAACAAAGAAGTCTTGACAGCAAATGCAGCTATCTGCTTAACGTTTAATCTAACATATAACGGTATCGAGAAGTTAGATAAGTAGATGCGTACATGCACACACGGTCGGCACTTGCTGGTAAGAAAATATTGAAAAAATGCTAAGCAAGCAGTATGGTTACAACTTTTCTCAACAAAATCACTCCACCTTAATCAAAGCCCAGCGTCATTAAAAGAACACGCAGCTTCACAAACTACTACAACAGTCGTAACTGATCGTTTACGGCGCTGTACAGCAGAAAGTGAACGTGAGCAGCCATTGCGGCTGGTAGAATAAACGTCCTAATAATCACATTAGAAGGCTTTGTGTTCCATCTAGCAAGTGAGTGCATAAAGGGAGCCAATCAGCATTTAAAAGACCTGATTACAACAAGGAGACTAAATCTGCTGCAAAGGTACTAAACGCTTGCCAGATTTTCAACTTCTTACGGCAATCAAAACATCATTAGTCGAAATTGATGTCCACATGATACACACCACTCACGCACCTCACGTGCAAATCTAGCCAATCACTTAAATGTTCGTTCGATAAAGCAAATGAACTTTTATTGTTTTGTGCATTTTTGGCAGTTCAACTACTCCGGCAAACAGAACTGCACTCTTTCCTGCTTCAAATTCGAAAAGTAATGTTGGGAACTAAATAATTTGCTACGTGGGCACAAATCCAAGCTTGGCAATAATTGATGAGGATTTATAAATGCATGCTGGCGATATTCTAAGCTTTATGCACAGTGATTACAAGCAATTTAAATATCAACACACAGCTAGATTGTTTGCTCTTCGCTTGAACATGTATATTTTAACAAACATGTCTTTCGTATCAATGTTGAATCAAAGTATTGCCAGAAAACACTTTCGTCTATGATTTTCTAAGCTTAAACTAAAATTAGTAGTTTTCATGATTTTGTTTGGCTTTTTTTAGTTAACAACGACGCACATGTTGTTCGAGGTCGCGAATAAATGGCCGGCTTGTGTACTCTACTGCGTGGTATGCGGTTTGCCTTCTCTTCTCGATCAAATGGCTACTTTTACCTCCAGTTGGAGGCCAACGGTTCTTAAAAAACGGACTTCTTTCCTGTAACGACTCTGAACAGCTATGCAATAGAGTGCCTCAATGCCTGTAAACGTTCGTACAGATTGATTCCTAGTCGATGAGCGGGGATGTCGCTGAATGCTAGAGAACGTCTGTGGGCTCGCCGTCACTACAGTTAAAGTTGAAAAGCATTCCAAGTCGAAGGTAGGTTGGAAACATGTATGCTCGTTACACCTCGCATATATTTTTGATATTTCTGTGGTGTTTAACATACCTTAAAGGCTCGTATTCACCCCTTCCATTTCAGGGATACGATGGTTGTCAACGCGTCGGCATTCTCATTAGTTGGGTTTGGCAAGACTATTGTAATACCTTGCCTGTTCTGGCTGCCGATTTCGGTTTTAGTCATCTGAGTGGCCATACTGCCCCAGCCGGGTAGGCTGGCCTCTGAGCCATGCCAGCAGCCCCGATTCCCCTGTTTTCCGAATGTATGGGTTCTTTCTTGCTATAATGCCTCCTATTGCGTTCACAAAAGTCTCGGGTCACCACGGATATGGCCTGGAGTCTTTATCGAAACTGCTTCCATTGCTACGTAGCGCATAAATATGTAATATGTGCTTCATGTCAACAAATCATGGTTGGCATGAATGTTGTACGCATATAAAGCAATGAAGATGATGAAGGACAGTGGCATCCTCAGATTTTTGAGAAATGATCGACTTGTTAATACAACTAACTGCAGTTATCATGAATATTTAGTCGAATCACTTACTGCCGGCAGGTGTGGTGATTTAATTTCCTGCCAAATAGGCGATACTTGGTTTGCCTCAGGTCTTGTCTCTGGCGAGGAACGCAGGAACTGAGGTGCTGTCAGCAAAACTACCCTTCGATGTGGCCTCATGACGATGGGCGCCTTGTGGAGTAGGCGTAAATAAATGACCTAGGAGTTGATTCCAGTAGAATGTGTTGAGTCCAACACTGCCTTGTGCGAAATTTTCAGTTGCATCCACAAATTCTTCTTACTCCACCCAGTGCACCGAAAAGATCATGGGGCCGCTTGGCTGACAGCAAACACAAAGTGCATTAAAGACCACCGAGGCATCATCCTCCTCCTCTCATCATCACCGTCATCATCATCATGTGACTGAATTGCGGGTGGCGCGACTACCGAGCTATGTTTACTCATGTCAGCCCAGAGCAAAAGATGGGTTGGCCACATCCTGTCTCCACTTCATGTCGAGCGGTGGACGATAAAGTTAGGAGCTGACGGGAAAGAGAAGGGTAGGAGTACGGGGCGACCAAAGCGGATTGCTCACCTGGGCCCACTACACCAACCACGAGATTACGCCCACCACCCGCTCGCGCACTAAGCGATGAGAGCACTGGAAGTCGAGGGGTATGAAGACCGGGGTCGGACGTGGGGGAGGAGGAGAACTGTTGACAAGTTGGCAGTCTTGTGTATGCGTGTAGGTACGTGAAGAGCATCTGTAAGAAGATGGGCGGAATGCCACAAAAGAGAAAGACAGTGGAGACACGAGTACATCCACCTTTCTTATTGTAACACAGATGAAAACTCCACCTGCTAAGTAGGTGAAGGCGGCAGAAGGAAGTGGTTGGCACTGAGAGCAAGCACCACGGTAATCAGCGTTTATTTAAGGCCAAATGACGTCACTTTAGTGCCCCGGATACTGATCCAGGTCGAGTCCACGGCCAGGTGGTGTCAGAATCACGACTAGACAGATGCCAGCACTAAATAGGAGGGCAAACGGTGTTAAACCCCCGTCTGGATGGCATGAATTGGGACCAGTTTGCACAAGAACGTACTCCTTGAAGAAGTTTGGACCAGATGATGTAGTATAAGGCTACATCCCCAGATGGGCGTCAGACCCCATTCCAGGTTCAGGTGCCGTAATAATGTGTCCCTTGCAAGGGTTAGGCTTAATTTCTTGGTAATTTGATCGTTCCATTGATTTTTTCGTAGACTTATGGGGTGGGAAACCGCTTAGTATGGCGCAATGCAGTTTCGAGGTGACGACACTACGAGGAGGGCCACGAAGACTCGTGGAACGGCACTTTTATGTGGCTAGTCCCACCGCGAGTGATGAGTTGTCTCTCACTGCAGCAACCAAGCAGCGGTTCCTGCGCAGCGCAGCCAAAAGTGGCAGCTGCACTCGGCAATGCATTTTCGCGGTGGATGCGAAAAACGAAGCTGATTGACTCAGCGTGGGGCAGACCTACCCTCGTTACAAAGTTCCCGTCGGGAGCTTAGCTTTGCCTATGCATTCAACTCAAGTGCTTAATCTACGCTCACTCTCCAATACATGCCACACCCCCCTTCTATTGGCGCATCCAACCCCATCCGCACCTAATCTACGCGTTTCCTACACTGCCTCCATTTCCTTCCCATTGCCTCTTCTTTCCGCCCCTCTTCCACCTTTTCCCTTACTTTACCCTACTCATGCCTTCAAGTCGACTCCCTTTTATCTCTTCCGATTCCCTTCCTCATATCCCTTACCCTTACTACCCGCTTGCACTCATTACTATCCCCCCAACGCTACACCACCCACGGCTGCTGGAGGAAGTCCTACTACTATTACCACCTCCATCACCACTCATGCAGCATTCCCTCCCCCTTCCTTCTTTCTTTCATTTCATTTGTTTCTTTCCTTCCCACCCTCCACACATGTGCTTCCAATCAAGGCCATCGCATTCAGTCCCCTCGGTCTCTCCTCTTTCCTTAATCCGTTCACTCATCTGACACCCTACCCTCCTTGTCAGCCTCTCATCCATTCCACTCATGACGTCATGCATTGCACTCCATTCCTTCCTCATTTCCCACAAATACTTACTGAATGCCGCTAGTAGACACTCTTTACTCATTTACTCCCCGTGACTTTTTTTGTTACTCTTTTCTCCACAACTACTGCCTTCCATTTACGAGCCTTTACATTACTTTGATCGCATCCTTTCATCCTTTTTACTCCTCATTTCCACATTCATTGCAGGTGGTCTCCTTTCAATTTTTTAGTTTTTGCTTTCATTTACGATTTACTAGCATTAGCAGACACACCCTTACATTCAACCCAAAACTACGATCTCATTTTCTCTCCCTCAGGGAGATCACTAACTGTTCTGCCACGCAAATCGTTCTGCATTCAAAATAACTTATTTTTATCCATTACAAACGACTTATACTTCATCTACCCAAGCAGTATTGACACATGGATGCGTGCATCAACAATGACACGAATAATGAGCACCACAATCACTCCGCATTATTCTGCTATTCGATGCTTATGAACGCCAAGAAAACACATAATACTTGCGTGGTGAAGCCAAACGACTGCCTTACGTCACGCAACAAACTCGTGGTTTTCAGGCAAACGAAAGACAATAGGCAGCACTGTTTGAGACTCTGTGGCACTGAAAACAGAACATTGGCAATTGTTACCACTAGCCAACTTGTTATAACTCTCGACCGACTTCAGCCAACTAGATGCTTCCTACCACCAGCGTGCTTTAAACAACAAAGCACAGGTTGACCTTGACACTCCTCGCTGATGCAATTCTGCTCGCCGAAAACATCCTCTCTAGCTCGGTTTTCCTTTGTGAAAAGGGCGTAAGATTCGAGGCACAAATTAAGACACGTTACTAGAGCAGTAAAGATTAGTCCATGCTACTACCCGAAGAGAAGGCCAAATTACACACACACACACACGGTGTTACTAGTTGAACTTCAAACCATTTTTGCGGAGCATGTTTTGACCACCAAGCACTCCTCAAGAAGGTGAACTAAATACTAATGCCACACTCATTAAAACCTGCCTTTATAAACAATGCTAGTAAAATTTCCGTGCCTTGATGTGGAAAAAACTGACGTGTTTTTATCACTTAAGTGCTTCATCAACATAAGTAAATTTGAGCAGACAAGGATAGAATTGGTCCGAGTTTGGGCGCAAATTTTTTACTCTGGTATTTCAAGAGGATTTTTTATGTAATATCTGGGGATCTTTGATGCAATACATTGTTTCTTTGACTGCTGGTTTCGGTTACGGTCTACAACGACCGTTCATAACATGTCATGTTGCATCAGATTGTGCGCAGTAGCTAATTATTTAAGTGGGTCGAAGGGGCTAAGTGGACCTGCTTTCAACTTCCTAGCACATCCCATACGATCTGAGACAAAAGTTAGCAACCTGTCACAACTGCATTTGGATTGTTGACCTGCTTTAGTCAAAGACCCTCGTCTGCTTCCAGCCGTACTAGTTGATGTTTGGGTTGCGATTCAACACGTGTTATGCAGCTGCTATCCTCTCTCCTTCACTAGTTAAGTGCGCTGAAACGCCGTTAACCCTGATACACACTGAACGTTCCATAATGTGTGGTGCAAGTGAGGGCAAATAATTACCAATGAGCGACCTACTACCTCTCTGGGCATATCGCTGGCAGGAGAGGAGGCATTAAGAATTTACACTAGTAAAAATGACAATCCCTCGTAACCGAAGGTGAATGCACCACAAAATAATCTTAGTACTTTTCCAGCGCTAGCATCCTTGTACACTCCATCATGATTGTGTTGCAATTCACCACTACTTTACCCACCTTTTTCCACTTGCAGTGCAGATAAGGTCAAGCACGTGGCGCCGCAGTGCCACTCACTCAGTCGCTACGGCAGAGCATCGATGCGTAGGTGGCTGCAACCACTGGGTGATTGTGGGTCGAAGGGGCTAAGTGGACCTGCTTTCAACTTCCTAGCACATCCCATACGATCTGAGACAAAAGTTAGCAACCTGTCACAACTGCATTTGGATTGTTGACCTGCTTTAGTCAAAGACCCTCGTCTGCTTCCAGCCGTACTAGTTGATGTTTGGGTTGCGATTCAACACGTGTTATGCAGCTGCTATCCTCTCTCCTTCACTAGTTAAGTGCGCTGAAACGCCGTTAACCCTGATACACACTGAACGTTCCATAATGTGTGGTGCAAGTGAGGGCAAATAATTACCAATGAGCGACCTACTACCTCTCTGGGCATATCGCTGGCAGGAGAGGAGGCATTAAGAATTTACACTAGTAAAAATGACAATCCCTCGTAACCGAAGGTGAATGCACCACAAAATAATCTTAGTACTTTTCCAGCGCTAGCATCCTTGTACACTCCATCATGATTGTGTTGCAATTCACCACTACTTTTCCCACCTTTTTCCACTTGCATTGCAGATAAGTTCAAGCACGTGGCGCCGCAGTGCCACTCACTCAGTCGCTACGGCAGAGCATCGATGCGTAGGTGGCTGCAACCACTGGGTGATGGCTCTCCAATCACCTGCACCAATCATGCCACTTTGCTCCTCCCTCTCACGATTTGTTTAAGCATAAGAATGAGAGCTACATCACCGAGTGTGGACGTTGCGAGTCATTGCTTTAAGAATTTAGCCAAGCTCTGCACAAGTTGTCTCTCCATGTTGCAACAATGACCTTACGTCATGGCTGCCACGTTGCCGCCCTGCCAGTGTGAGTGGGTCAAATTTGCCGCCCAACTGGCATGTAATAGCCACGTCATCCTTAACAAAGTTATTCAAGTATAGCAGTAAATTTACCGCCGCTGATGAGGAGAATTCTTTGTTGAGTGAAGGACTGCTCTTATGGTTTCCCACAATTTGCAATTTGCAAATGCGTGTGGAGATGAGGGTTGGGGTGAGCGGATATCACGCCGATGCAAATCACCCAAGCTATGGCATGTGAAGTCACGACCAGTCCGGATGGACGCATTAACTCACCCCAACCCGATGACCAAACCTTGTCGTCTCGTTATTAGCGATGCGTTGCAATTCTTGTAACTTGTTCCGCAATACGATGATAGTGTGCATGTAAACAAGCCAACCCGGTTTCTCATGTGAAACATGTAGAATAAATGTGCATTATGCGGTTTACTGGCTCGATAAGCAAAACTTTTATTCAGTTTATCATTCATTGTTTTGAAGACCGTACCGTGAGCAGCACACTTAGAGGGAGAAAGGTGGGTCCCTAAGGTTAACTTCTCTTATTTTCACATTTGTTTACGGCATAAAATAAACCCCTCACCCATTACTAATTGACGTTTTGTAATGCATGCGTAGACGGGTTGGATGGTAGCATATGAATTAAGAAGTCATTTCTAAATGCTTAACATTCTTTTACATGAAGAAAGCTTAAGGACTTACTAATTACTGCCCTTGTTGACCTTGTGTTCTCAGTGCATACACACACTTGTGCATCCTCTGGCCGTCTTACTGTGCATTAGGGTTCTTTCCCCCTCCCATCCAGTTGCTCTCCTGTCATACCGACATATCACACCGCACGGGGCAAAAAAGCAATCTCGTTTAAGGACTTACTAATTACTGCCCTGGTTGACCATGTGAACCCAGTGCATACACACACTTGTGCATCCTCTGGCCGTCTTACAGTGCAGCAGGGTTCTTTCCCCCTCCCATCCAGTTGCTCTCCTGTCATACCGACATATCACACCGCACGGGGCAAAAAAGCAATCTCGTAGACATAAATGGATATGTGTACATCTAGACACAACCAACTCCTACCTCCGTTTCCACCCCTATCGCTCTCAACCGAGATCTATGCACGCCTAAATTGTTTGCCTCACTATCAATCACATCGCCGAGTATCGGTATCCTGGCTTACACTGCATTCTAACGTTTACCCCTCCCTACTTCAGAAAGGTGAGTAATGTCCAGTATTCCCTCATGGTTTGACCCTCGCTCCACACTATGCATTACACCATAAAAAGTAACTTAAATGATAGGATAAGATAAAGGTGCAAGTATTGGGTGCAAATCATTGAATAAATAATTAAATGGGTCACCGTTTCACCGACCATTGTTATCAAAGTGAGTTTCAGCGACCTGAGAAAGGATCCCATGCCGTTTATGGAAACAAGGTCCCAATGCACTCGCATGAATTTTTCACAGCAATTAATAGGGACACTCTGAGCCGAAATCTACCTGACTAATACACTACGTTGTTTTATGCCATTGTGACTAGTCACTGACTTATTCAGGAAAGGAATGTGAAATAATGACCCTTGCAAAAAAGATGTTTGCCAGACTTGAAAAAGAGGTGATTAAGGATCACTTCAAATACAAGTTGCACCCTCCAGACATCATCAGACATAAGGGGACGACTTCAGTGGTATTGCCAAATGCGTGTCTTCAATTGCCACCTCATCTTTATTACTATCAACGCCTCAGTCATCAGTATCAGGCTTGTCATGGTGGCAATAGCTGCTTAGGAATTTTTGGGGACATTTGGCACATTTCCGCCTTCCCCTTTCACATGATCCTTCCTGTAATTTGATCGGCTGAGGTTGAGCTGGCGTCTTGTCAAATAATGGAGGATGGAGAGCTTTTTGAGTTCTGGAGGAACTCTGAAGTGTAAAAGACTTGCTGTCGGGAAATTCTAACAATATTGTTAATTTGGATCAAAATGTGACAAATATTAGAGGTGGCATCTTCTACTACTAAAAGGATCTGCGAAAAGCCCTTTTAAGCAAAAGCGACAGAGGGCTTGTCAAGACATCGTATGTTGACTTATCTGTGCAATGCAATCAACGATTAATTCTTGACAGATGACAATGTTAAATAGAGGTGCGTAAGGCATTTTTAAAGCAAAGGATAAAGAATGAACTTAAAGAAGACCTACTTAAATTTTGCATAGAGAAGGGGGCACACTACCTTTCCCGTCGACGAGGAGACATATCAGTCAAATTACCATCTACCTTGTATTAAGCATTGCTGACAGTACGGTGAAATCAAGTACAGCCTTCACAGATCAAGCCTTATCGCCCGCTACAGAAAAGTAAATGAATCTAGACAGCACTACCTTTGATAATTACGCTTTTCTCACCGACTATTTAGGACTAATCTAATCATAGTGAAAAGAAACCCAAACAAGCCATCCATTGCCTATCCGCCTGCTTGGGATTGCAACGACGACTTACCGTGTTTGCCACGTTGCAGCCAGTGTGAGTGGCTCTTGCTGACCTCCTTTCCAGCATGTGATCGTGCTGTGATCTTGCACAAAGTTATTCAAGCATGGTAGTCAACTTGCCGTTACTGGAGAGAAATCTCATCGATTAAATGATTGCTTTAGCAGTGTGCAGCTTTTAGTTCACACGTGCGTGAGAAATTGCATCTTGTCATGCACAGTAACAAGGCTGAATGGAACCACCTGAAAGAGTGCAATGGACAAAGTACGCTCAACTCTCACACCGATCCTACTCTGCGTTCTTCCCCACACTTTGCTTTCATAGCAAAATGGAGCCCTAAATCGGCTCAGATTCACGACCGAATCTCGTCTCCTTGTTACTTTGGCCACGTTAGGATGCTCGTGCCTCTTCTCACCACAAAGCGATGTTGCGCGTGGCAGCACAAGTCAGCCAAGCTGTTGAGGTGAAATGCACTGCTATGTGTTGGACGGTGTTTTGTCCACTGTGTCACTTAGTTGTTTCTTGTGCCGGTATTGCCCAAGCCCTTGCCGCATGCACTTCCTTTCAGTGGCCACACCAATGCGTGATCACGCAGTTGTTCTCCTACTGTGATTGTGCGAACGCTTTGTGCATCGCGGCTCCATCGAACTCTGCTCTACGACAGCTGCTGATCGATAGCACAAATGCACATTTATAGCCATACAGCCCAGCAGATTAGATTGCCTGACAACCAAATTTACCCACTCGATCCAACAACTTACACGTGTGTACAGTCCCTCTGCAAACGAGAGAGCGAAAAACTGCGTTGGCGGAAATCTGGCTGCTGGCTATGCACGTACAACAGCCTATTCATTGTTATTTTTATACTGTGGTAGCGGCCACGTGTATCCCTACTGCTCAAGGATAAGTAGCTGTTGAAATCTACTTCGGCTACTTATGCGAGCTGCATGAGTCCTCTGCACGAAACAACAGAAATGAATGTCGGTCAGAAGGCAGGCAAACACCTGCTTCCTCAGTTTGCTTCGGCGCTTATGCGAGTCCTTTAAATGAAGTCACACCATGCCTGAGCACATATCCCTTCACACCTGTTCTCTTCTGCAACCTATTCCTCCCTCAAAACTCATTTTGCTTACCTGCTCCCAAAGCCAGGTCCGATCAGTGCGGATTGCGGAAGTGAATGTCAAGGCCAGTGCAGTTAACAGTAGTGGCTAAAGAAATGGGAAGTGAAGCTGATCTCGCCAGGGCTTATGCAACTAATCAAGGGTGCAAGCTTTCCAATTTAACATATCGCGAATGCCACAGTGCAAAGAAGGTTTTTTAGCAACTTGATGCTCTTTGAAGTGTCCTTGCGCACATCACACGCTCCACATTTGTCCACTCCTCTGTGAAAACGCTAGCAGCGAATTCGGCGCTCGCATGCGCAGGAGCATTGTGAAGGGTGTCCTTGCAAGTGCTACACATGATTCAGCGCAATCTCTTGAGTTCACTTTGATGGACGTTGTCACATTGAGTGGAATAGCTCAAGCTACATCATCAGTTTGATCATAGCCCACTGCCGCACATTTTAATTGTCAAGCGTCCACTTTGCCACTTTTACAGGCTTGTCACCGAGGCACCACTTTTACACCTGCTAACATTTGATGGACCGAAGCGCTCTGTGCTCTAGTAAAGGCAGATGACACGAACTATTCAACTGCATGACTTTTACTCTTGTCGATCTGAAGGCGATTCCTACCAAGTGTTTGTGAATACCATCGCTACACTTTGATTAGGCCTGTTTCACTTATTGCACTTACCATGGCGCAACAAATGAAGGAGTATGAGGGTGAGCCTGACAAGCAAATCCTTCCCCGCATTGGTCATCATAATGCATGGATGATGATGTTGTAGAGATCCCTGTTCAAAGTGGAAGCCAACACTGCTCTGCAGCATAGAACCACGGAGCTTAGAGAGGAAAACTGTTGCTTCAGTTTCAAATTAAGAGGATCATTGCAAATAAGAGCCTCGGGGCATCGAACCCCCAACACTTCAGTTGACTCTTCATTCAGCTTTGCCCTGTGCCTTCACGTCACCGAATGTAGGTCATTTCATCTTACTTGGCTCCTTGACTGAATGCCACCTCTAGTTGACACCGCACATGCACAATGAACTATAATGTGAAAGTTTGTAGCAGACAGTCATTGAAATTATAGCCAGCTGGACACCTGAGGCACACTAGGTACTAGTACTAACCAAATACCGCACGCCTCTAACCTAAACTTGGGTTTTCTTCTCAATCTAGGTCTATTCTGTTCACTGCATGCCAGCGGTGCTGTGAGACACCCGAATGTTGAAACATGCATAAAAATGGCCCTTGCTGAACAAGGTTCATGGATAAATGGACGTCAATAGGACACTGCGAGATGAGAGAAACCAGTCTGATTCCCGGCAGCAGGCAAATTTCCTCCCACAAGACCTCGAGATGACCTGAACTCACTCAATGCCCACCGAATCGTTGCTTGACGAAGACCCGAAAGTAACATACCCTGTGGCTGTACCACCACTTTTCGTTTAAAAGTGGCCAAATCCGATGGTGGGTTGCATTTTAGTCGCTCAAATTGTGCTCGCTTCAGCATTTATTCAGCCGCAATAGGCGCAGGGTTTGTGCGCAGGAGTAGAAGCAGGTTGCTGCCACATAGTAGTTTGCAAATGGACTGTCTGGCAATTGCGGTTGCATACGCCCCTAATTACCGCGCTGTCTGCGCATGTATCAGGACCTACTATCTTCTACTCCACCCTCCTCTTCCTCGACTACGACTCGGTGCATTGATACCTTCCATGTCCTTGTTCACGAGCGTAAGCGGTTGAAGTTTTTCTCCTAAGCTTGTCAACCATCCGCCCTTTTGTAATTTAAGCCCTTCGGACTGTTGAGTGCCTCTTAAAGAGATGAATCAGCAACTATACCAGCCTGTCCGGAAGACAATTGCATTGCCTTACATGCCCTTTCTCAGCTCTTACTTACTTCATAAATGCACCCACTTTGTACGTGAGATAAAAAAGTGCACTTACGCGCCACCTTTAATCGGCAAGCCCACAATCCCCATCTTAACCCGTTGTCAATGTAGTTGCTGCAACAGTTCGAGTTGACCCCATTTTAATGATAGGCTGATGAATTCCATATTTCCACGTTTAATTACGTTACCTGTCGACAAAATGGGAGGAAGAGAATGGGATATTTCCGAGTGAGGGATCACTGCTGCATTCAGTGGGCTAGTAGATTGTCAAGGAGTGATAAAGGAAGCTTCGATGGTGATAACTGAGTGAGTGAGACATCCTTCGTAGGCGGCTCAAAGATGGGCATGCGCAGCATTCTTGACAGTGGAATGGCTGCTCGTGGGAACGAGATCTTTCCAGTTGCTATTTCAAGGTGGAATAGGAAACGCTTTCAATACCAACTCACTATTTGTACCACCATTTATATGGATCCTCAGAAAGTCTTAATGCTACTTCAACGAATCCGCTGGGTCACCCAACGATGCTAAGCCTGCACGAACCAGTTCTGCCCTTGCCATTTGTTCACAATCAAATTGCCTTTTCCAGTCGTGGATTTCATGACGCTTCCCTCCTGGACAACCCTTCTGGTACAAACATCATGGCTGCTGCCAGCCGATGCTTCGCTCATCTGTATGTACCCATCTGAAGTACTTCTAAGAGTAGATAAAACAGTTATATACTACTCGCTTGACTTTTCTGGTGACCATGGAGGAATTTCGAGTGGTTTTCCACATGCAATGTGACGCTAAAGTGTCGGAGATCGGTACGCTCTTGCCCTCCATGGGCTTTGCAATGAATAAATATGCCCGAGTAGGGTGTCCAAAGGAGCCACTTTATCAGGAACGCGAAGCGGCAGAACCTTCGTGTGGCACTTGAGCAACAGCGCTGAAAAAGCAGAAGTGGTGAAAAGCACCACACAGAAGGATGCATCACGAATCAGGTACAAGTTCATCGCGCATATACCATCGCGTTATGGCTAAGTGGAGGACCAATTGACTGGTAGAATGATCAACGTGTGGGACAAAGCGGTGCTTATTTCCAAATAATTCACTCAGGCATGCCTTATTCGCTGAAGCTTTTGCTTGGTGTTTGTAAAGGGTAAATTAAGTGATTAAGGCTGCTAACTAAGAACCGTTCATTCATCAAAGTTCAAAAGAATTCGAACGTGACAATGGAACGCAATGTAGAAACTCCTTATTTGACAGTCGGTATGAAGTCGAATGAGAATGGGAGAGAGGATTGCATGCAGAACAGAGTGACATGCAGGTTGTTGTAATTAACGCGCATTTTCGGGCTGTGATTTTGATCGTGTGGTTCTGTCTAGTAGGTACAGTCGTACTAAGTAGATAGAAAGGTGCAAGGGGCCAAGGCAGCTTGACTGATTCGAGACATGGCTAGAAGATACATGGTTTTTATCACTAAACCTGCCACAGGGCTGTAGTGATGTTTACTTAGAGATGAAAAGAATGCAAATATCTTTGAATAAGGAGGCTGGTGACGTCCAGTTCCCCATAGGCACAGGAAACTGAGAGTCCCTACTGCTAATAGTGAAGTCCCTGCCACTCACCTGTGGTCGGCCCACCACCATTAGACCAATCACTAATCCAAACCACTTTTGACCATGATTCTCCATTTTTCTGCCACACCACCAAATGTACCAGTACCAAGGTGCGACTACTGCGCAGGGCAAAGGACACCTTGGTTAATTCCTCTCGTAAAGAAGGCAGTTTTCGACCACAGGGTCACATCCATCGGTCTTCCCTCATCCACATTGCATTGTGTGGACAACAATGCCGTATGAAATGAAGAGTGCAGATATTACAATGAGGAGAAACTTTTTGATCACCTGACTCGCAGCGATGCTTGCAGTTCATCTCAAAGACGAATATTTTTAATTACTCTGTCAGATGGCTGAAGGTGCTTACACCTAACAGTGTTGAATGCTAAACCAACTTTTTGGCCACTTGTTACCGGTGGGTGGGGGATTTAATTAAGCCTACAAGTACGATTAATTGAAGCCTTACTCCAACCATTAGAAAGCTACTGTAGACCCTCGTTATCAGCGTTACACGTATGGGAATAGCATTCTCTCTCTGTCGCAAACATTACAGACAACGTGCAATCGTGAGGTATAATTGCGCTATTTGAAAAAATATCATTCGAATGGGTTTTTTTATCTAGAGTACCTTATCCACTTTTTAACGTTGATAAAAAAAGTGCAGAATAGGATAATGAGACCCATTTATCGTCCTTGATGCCATTAAGTTCTTTCGCAGAATGTGCCTAGCAACCTTCAATGGACCGTTTGCATGCGACGAGCGGCCGATTTTCTGATGAGGAGAATAATTCTCATTTTTGCAGCTTCCCACGCTTTGAGAGCACGATCCAAAGCGGTAAACGAATGTTCTAACGTGGGTTAAGCTGAATTGACATCTTTGATCGGCAGATCTTGATGTAATTTTATGCGAACGGAGCATATTGTTAAAAATCGTTGGAACAGCTACTTCGCCTCCATCACGCTCTTTTGCAATTCATGCAAATCGATTGACTTAACCCCATTTTTATCCATAAATGATGGTTTGCATCCTACGCATCAGGCACATTGGTCTGCTAAGTAATGACAAAATCCTGGGTACATCTTAGTTTCAAATGAAACCCCATTTTTGCAGTCCTTCTCATTGCACTCGCGTCCCACTATCAAGCAAACTACTATGGTCTTCCTTCTAGCTGGCTCGTGGCAGAGACTTAAGCTTGGGTGATTCCGTTTTCACTTGATTGGGTCTACTCAAAAGAGCCCATTGCCATGGTACAGCAGGATTAGATCTACGGTTTTTCTCGTCGGCTTCTGCATTCCTCCTCTTCACGAAGTTGTCGTCATACAAGTGGCACGACCTTGCATACTCCTCTCGGACATGCAAGATGCTGGCCACTAGTTTTACTCTTGAGTTACGTTTAACACTTTTGTTGCACGGATTTGGCAAGGAAGTGAGATTTATCCTCCTTTTAACTGTGGGAAGCAATGGAAGGTATCTCACATGTTTTCTGTAACTGTTTAATTAGAAATCGCGGCCCTGACTAGTCCATTGTCTTTGCCTACGGTTTTCAGAAAATTAAATAGCTTTAATGCATAGGTTATGAATTGCTCTGTAGGAAAGACATAGCTATCCATATTTTTCAATACAATTGTGGCCAATATCTGTGTTTTGGGTTCGCATAAACCAAATGACCCAGATTAAACAAAGTAAAGGTCGGTAGCACTAATTGTGAAAACCGCTCTCAACCAAGCATCTAGATGGCCAAGAAGTCACCTGACAAAGTGGACGAGTAAATGTTGGTAAAGTGACTTTGTAATATGTGATATGGAATCCTTTTTAAAGCACATTAGAGAAAAGGTTCCCTGCAATACACTCATTAAACATTTGTTTTGCGCCTGATTTATTGGAAGAATCCTTGAATGATGGTTTCGCCATCCATTCGCTAAAACTTCATTCTGAAGAGAGATGAGCAAAGTAGGGATGCTTCTTCTGCGCTCCATGGATCTGGAAACAGGGTGGCGTTATTAAAGGCGCCCTTCACCAGTGATGGGTTTGCTTCTCGACAGTTGATTTAAGGTTGCGTATGTCCTACTAGTCGTCCATTCCACATCGAACGCCTGGTTACCACAAAAAAATAGCAGCCCAGAATCCTAAATACCGGATTGCAGCACCATTAAATCATGTTATTTGGTATTGAAAACATAACTTATGCCTAAGGTGGAACGGAAGAAGAAGTTTCGTGTCTTTTCGACGTAGTTCTCACGTATGTGAGAATAGCTGCTTAAACAAAAGTTTCACCTTAAAAGTCTTTTTCGCATTGCCACATCTTATGCCGCTGGCTTGATCGAACCCATTCAAAGTTGCTTATGTGAACAAGCGCCTTCAATTTTGCTTCCACGGATCAATCACCTCTTAGAGCATGCGTCTTCGATAGCAGTTCAGAGTGGGAATTCAAACGCTGCAATTTGTCAGGCTTTTGTCTGGTCACAGAGAGGTGGTTCACCTCCAGATCAACTGTGCAGCAAGCGTCAATCTCTCCATCAATGCCAACTCAGCAACCACCTTACAATTATAGAGCAATTTGACGAAGAAGATTACATGGCATCCGTACATGCTGCAGAGACTGGCAAAGCAAATTCGGTTGCTACTTTGCTGGCTGCCGGCACGATACTTGGTCTCGAACTCCTTAAACTCTGTTTAATAGTGTTGTAAGATGCAATCAAAACAGTTGTACAATAACCTAAGCCTCAAGAGGTAGGTGGTGTGTCAATTTTACGTGCGTTGTAGTAAAATGGGCCTTGACAATATTTCTACACACTTTACTGAGGATGTGATACAAGCTTATGCGGGTCTGGTGCCAAAGCAAGAAGAAAGGACGGAGAGAAGACAACATGCTAGCTTGCCTTAAGTCATGAGTGATACAAAGCTTGCGCGATGATTGCAGATGCTTTAATGGAAATGATTTCTCAAGCATAGACTTTTTGTAATCTGTTAAGTGCTACTTCCATCATAATCGCTCCTGAAAGTTGCTCCTGCAACATGCCTAAAGTGATTTCATGTGGCTTTACATTGAGTTTAGTTGTTCTTCTAAAGGACTTGGGGTGACGGTTTAAAATACTTTTTGCTGGAATGGCAATCGCCACTCACTTTCTTGTGTCACCTTAAAAGACAGTAATTGCATGGTACGCTGTGCCAGTGTGCTTTATCGGGACTCCCGCAACTCTCAGGCAGAATATATGCTGTTGACGTGCGGATCGGACCACTGGTGTATCTCGAGGTCCGAATCGCTATGTTAGTGTACAGTGGAGAAAGACTTGGGCGCCTAAAGCAAATATCACTTAAGTTATTGCGCTGACAATTATGCACCTTAGCTTGAATGCAGACCGTGTAAGCAAAATTGTGTTTAAAATCGCCCGTTAAAAAGTTACCCAATAGTTATCCTCATGATTATAGATACGGTTTACCATAAACAGCCGATTAGTCCTAGAAATAACTGGTTACATTTTAGAGGATTGCCGCCAAAGCGAGGCGACAAACAAATATGGATCCTCATCGTCAATTTGTTATTGCTTGAACGATGTCCCATGGACAAGTCACAATGTTGCTGTCAGGAATATTAGCAAAAACGACTTCTAAAAGCCTTCACGCAATGTCGGCGTTTAGCCTGAATGGCTTTGCGGTGATTACTGCATGCTTTTTTTAGATTTCCCTAATTCTAGGCGCATTCTCCAAATTGTGATTTGCTTAACTTTATCATTTAAATAAAAGCCAGTGATAATAATGATTTCTAATAAAGAATTAGGTGGCCTTCATTAAATAATATCATGTTGTGTTCTTTAAACCAGCATGACTTATTTGAATGCACCCTAGCCTTAAATTAATGCGTATTCCGCTAGAATGTTCATTTGGGTGGGAGGCGATAAGTGAAAAAGCCAACTGGCGAAGGCGTTTCTAGCCCTACTTAAAATAGATGACAGCTATTGATACGAGCGTGCACGCACCTTCATGCTGAGGCGTCAAGCTGCGACGAAGAAATGCCATGAAATAGACGCAGCTGTTGTGGCTTTAGAAAGGGTAATACCTATCTTGCCCTGAACACGATGCCTCATTGTGTGTCGATCCGCAATTTAAGTATTAAGAGATCTATCGTCTGCATCCTAGTGAAAAGAATGTGAAAGCACAGATGAAAAATGGTGGATTTCAGTGGATCAACAGGGTGGTGTGCAAAGCGAGCATAAAGATACGGCAAATGTCTACCCAAAACGATCTTTTGTTGTCCTAAAGGCTAAAAACGAAAATGCCAGTTAATAGCAGCTACTGTGGGAATGAATGCAACTTGTGTAAGGCTTGTGTGACACCGCACGGTGCGCGTGTGTGGTGTAGCAGTTATTAAGCAGTCGATCCGGATTTTACCCCTGCCACAGGCAGGCATCTCGTCTCCTCCTATTTCGTTTACCCATGCATTTGCGACGTTAATTTATCTGATTTAATAATCAGTGAAACACGGCTCATACAGAAAAGATTATTCCTCTGAAGAAGAAGCACGCTCCTTCATTAAATTTGTAGCTTTTTTAGAAAGCAAATTTACATCAAAATTTTAGTAACATAAGTCACTTAGTTGACCTAAATAGATAGACAATACGAATGACGCCCATCAAATCCATTCATAACTCCTAACCAATGACAAACATGATATTCGTAACAGCGCTTTTAAAATTGATCCTAGTTTAAGGCACGTTACTCATTTTTAAATAGCACATGGCGAATTTTATCTTGTTTGTACTAACAAAGAAACCGGTTGAACGCCAACTTCGTGCGAAGTCACATTCTATAGATTAGCGCTTCCCTGGCGGTAAGTATTATATTCAAAACTGTTAGTTTGGTACGAAAAGCAAGCTTTGCTACCAGTTTCATCTAGAGAGTAGTTGGTTATGTTATGTATGTGGAGGTTCATCCCTTTTTAGTCACCTCATAGATATAATTAATGAGTTTTAAACATATCGATGGTGTTGGGAAGTAGTCCTTCTCCGTGTTCAACTGACATTGAAGATACTCTTGGTTAACCGTAAACTGACAAAGTATAAAATAATCAGGGGCCACAAGCACTATCCTGCATTTGCACCACTGAATTATTTATGTGGTTACTGCGTGAGGTCAGCTAAATCCCTTTTCCCAACTAAGCAAAATGTTAGTGATCGGACCAGACACGTCAGAATGAGTCACGCATTGCCACTATTAGCATGTTCAACCAGTTGTGATGCATAAGCTATCAAAGCAAATGATTTAGCAAGAGAACGGTAGAATATCCATGCAAATAATAAACCAAAGTAAGTGGCCCACAACGGTTCTCTGAAAAGTCACCAATATTTTTGAGAAAGCAAATCACAATGGGTCAAAAGGGGGAGAATGCATCTGAGCGAACATTTATAAGGAAGGGGGGGGCATTCTGAGATCTTGATGCAATCACCTCTCCAAGTTGACCTCTCCGGTCTCAAGTCGCTTGACACAACACAGTCACCAATCCAACGCGTTAGCTGCAAGTAAGCAATTTGCAAATTCGTTAAAACTCCAAATAAAATTTGCAAAGAGTGCACGCCAATAATTGCGTCACCTCACGCTCTTAATAAGATTGCAAGGATGCGGTTTGATGACATCTAAGAGATGCGTTAGTTGATGCTGGCAACAAAATTCTGGCTTCACCGGGAATACGTAGCAGTCGTAGTTCAAGTTGCCAATTATGAACCCCTTACAATATGTCATATTATCGTATCAATTTGCATTGGCAGCATAGTATGTTCCATTAGGCCAATGATATCAAGGAAACGCGGAACACGCCTTGCTAAACCTATATTTATGGTTTGCAAAATTGCACTTCAATGGCCTGCTTGGAGAGCGCAGAGAAATAAAATGCATAACCGTTGAATATGAGGCAACAATTGATAAGATTTCTGAAAGAGGGCGGGCTTGATTGAAAGAAATATTGTTGAAGGGATTTCGTTTTCTTGATAGCGGGGGAGGAAATGCGATCAACAGTTGGTGAGGTCTGGGAAATTAGGAGGCAACAGAAATGTTTGTCTAGCCACCCCCAATTACTCATGTGACGACTCGTTACCCGAGTTGATCATTGGTTTGTCAGCATCCATCGCCAGTTGGGAGGGCGTTGCTGGTATTCTCCGAATCCTCCATATCAAGGGAATCGCAAATTTTAATGACAACTCAGCTGGAGATTTAGTGATTGTGCGTTGTTCCCCATGTAAACCGAATGCATGCTATCGCTAGTGACAAAGTAAATAAGACAAGAGAAGGAGTGCGTAAGAGGTAGCAAGGATAAATATGTTTGCAGGGCTGCATCAACTTGCGGCCTAAGCCAAATTAAAATACATGGGTTGGGCTGGGCTTCACTGCAGTGCTACTAAATGCGTACCCAAGTGAAAAGCAAAACTGAAGACGCATTAGCAGGAGTTGGTGAATTGGTCGTTGGTTGTCAATTGGTTGGTCAATCGTTGTTTTGTGAAAGAAGGAGAGTGTAATTCATGAGATCCCCTGCATGCACTTGTCCAATTTAACATGTTTGCGCAGAACGAACACCTCCTAATTGCCTTTCTTGAAATGGATATTACTGTCTTACGAAGCCACCAACTACAGTATACGTCAGCTGATGATGTGGTTGAATTGCCATCCTTTCCTGCCCAAGACGCCGAGGTTACAATTTTCTGTTTAAAAACATTTTACTTGAAATCGAAGACTAGGACAACCATGCGCACAACACCCGAAATAGCGGTGGCACGGTAGAATGAGCACCACAGGCATTGCGCTTGATTCAATCACGTGTTAATATATGAGTATTTATTTGAAGGTCGCACAGTGATCTTTTCAAATTGCCAGGCCATGATAGCAATTATCAGTGAAGAATTAGAGCAATAATCACGAGATTTATCTTCTCGCCTCATTATTTTGAGGCATCAACGCAGATGGTTAGGGGCAAATAATTACTGTTATTGCTAGTTAGAAGCCACGCCAAGCCCTAGTTGTGGTAGTCATGACAGAAAATATCGCGCAACTCCCGAAATTGCGAATTCTAGGTCATTCAAACAGGGCGAAGTAACATGGCTTAATGTGTTGACATGAGGGTAGTGTCAGTCTAATCTTCGCCCCCCTCATAACTCCCGAATCCATTAACTCTCGTCGGCTCCGTCATGCAGACTGTCCGTGGGCACATATTTCGTTAATAGCAAGCCATTTACTACAACCCTTTCGTTTGCTTCTTTCCAAAATGCGTATGAAGCCATTGCCTGTCATGGGGGCCAAAGTGACAACATAAGTTTCCTAGGTGCGTTTGTCCAAGGCCAAATTCACTTGCGACCCTCACCCGTCCACAATCCAGCAATCTAGTCGAATGAGAAATAGGTTCGTAAGCATGCAGTGCATTTCGTAGTTAAATTGTAGGTTGAAATTCAACGTTATCGATTTCACAGTGAGAGCATTCAGCAGCTAGTGCTCAGTACCTCGCCATGTTTTATGGATATATGTCTAAATTTGCGTTTCCTATGAAAAGTTGTTATGAGTTTTGAGCTAAGCGACTTAAAAAGGCGCTCGTTATAACAAATGCTGTGGAAGATCTGATGCCTTAGCCATGCCAAATTTAAAATACCTTTGGGAATGTCATTTGTTGGTTAATGACCTCATGCTTCTTTAAGACCACGAGTTGGGGTTGTTTTTTTAAAGCAGAGGACTTTAACACAAGTTGATTTGACTAACCTAGCCATTCCATTTAGGATGTCCACCACAACAAATGTAATGGAACTAGTTTGGAATGAACTCAGTCTTTGTTTATCTTCTTAGCCTTAGCATGTGCATGACACCACAAACACAAGTTTCCTCATCATTTCATGTACCGCTTGTTAGATTAGAAAATTAGACGTTGCTCTAATATTCTATCAAGGTGACACGAACTGAAAAATATTTGTGCAAGTTGGACTTACACATCTACTAGGATCAGCGCTATCGATGATGGAGGGGTGGCAATTCGGTGGGACATGAAAACTACAACAATCTTGCATCATGTGGAACACTGGATGAGGAATATAAATTTCGTCCTTTATTCGGCAAGAGGGCCCAATTAGCGTGTCGGAGCCGCATGCAGTTGTGTAGGCAAATTTCGAACAAGGTATTGGGCAGTAAAATCATGGTCTCTTTTCTGCCTCCTTTCATCTAGCCGTACAAAAGCCTGCTTTAATCATGCAGATATAAAGCAAAAAACATGAGGTTGCACTTATCCTTTGTACCGTCCACTATTTCCTCGCAGTCACCAGACTAAAAATGCAGAAGCTTTCCGCTCTCCTTCCTCTGCAATCAGTTGTAGGTGTGGCGTTTTACACCCAGTCAGCGCACACAGACAAATAAATCTCCCTTAATCATTCGGTTCTCTGTTTTGCTGCAAGAATTGCAATCTGCTTAAAAGCATCGGCTGCAACCAAACACACTATTGGTTGGCCGCGCATTGTTTCTCAGAACATCAAGCTCCCCTCAGACCATTTAGGGGTCTTCAGTTTCTTTTTAAAGCTCGCGCTTCTACAGTTTTCTGGTGCAAATTATTACCTGCATAAAGATGTATATACCCCTAAACACCTATTTCGTTCGCCTTTTTCCCCTGCGCAAGCTTTAGGCGTCTCTTAACAGCGACGCGGCAAAAACTTCAAATATCAAATCAAAACAAACTAAATCAAAAGGGAATCCAGGTATAAAGCCTAATGTGACGATTGCAATAAAGCGTACTATCATCTAGCATTGTTTCATTTATAAACGTTGAAATTATTTCTATCTAAAAATGGTGGTAAATGTGTTGGAATTTAGCCACATGTTATTCGTTTAACCCTGTCAACTTTTATCTTCTCTAAATGTATAGATCAACATTTCGTCTATCTATACATCTTAAATGTTAATAGTTTGTAAAGTGTTATTTAAGCCCTTACGATGCCATCGTAACTATCCAATCGCGGTTCATTCTGAGATTACTTGTTCGATTTAATTTGACAGCTCTATAAAAAGATTATTCTTATTTTACTTAACTTTTTTATTTTTCCCACCTACCGTTATTTATAGCTAATGGCTTGTTTTTGCTTTTCAACATCATAGCTTTTATCCTTGCTAAAGATCTAACTTTTACCTGCAAGCGCCGTTGAGAAAAAAAGTTGTAAAAAGACACTAGTTTGCAGTGTAAGTCAATTTTTAGGGGTTTAATGAGCATAAGATTGAGTTGTGTACAAAAATAAAACAGTCGCCGGTTTTATTTATAAGTGTTTATTCAAACCACTCTGAGTAGTCTTGTTCTAGCTCTTTTTTTAAAGGATGCTTCCATGTGTAACACTTGCTCGCTATTATTCTGAATTAGAATTCATCAAGTTGCAAAATTAGCAAAGATACTCCCTGCTCAATTATGCCTAAATTTATGCTAACCAAGTGCTAAAATGCTTCCATGATTTCTTTGAAGTAAAATTTTAGGGACCTAGAATGGGCCGCTTATCGTAAGTATTGTGGCTGTACAAGCTGACTCAGTGACAAAGGAAAGTGTGAAGAATAAATGTTTTTTCTTGAAAAGTTTTGCTTAATCACAAGGGATTTTTCACAGTGACGGCAAGTGTCACAAGGCTTGTTGTCCACAATTTTAAATGTTTTGCCTGTTAGAGTTAATGGAATTGACTGACATTGTTAAATTTGTTTCAATTTAGTAGGCAAGAGTAAGGCTCCAGTCTTCGTGTCCCAAAATGATGTGGATGACCACATGATCACTTATTGTCAACAAAAGCGGCTTGTAAAACGTTGGAGTGAACTTGAAGCACTTCACTCAAATCAAATCTGTGTTTCGAAATAGGAAGATACAATTCACACTTTGGATGCTGAGTTTTCTTGCATATCGTGATGCGATCGACGCATTTGTCCTCTTAATACTTGTTTTCGCAACGACGTTTCTGCATGTCCCAAATATTTGCACAGTGGTGCTTTTGATAAGAAATCAATTGTTTTTGCTGTGATTGTGTTTGCATATGCACTGCCACCTGCTAGGCTTTGCTTTCATGACTAATAACCGCCTAGAGGATGCATTCCTCATAATCATAATAAGCCGTCTAACAGGAAATGGCACATCCAAATCAATCCATTTATTGCAACACCTAGGCAGAGCTGCTTCCGATTATTTTTTTTCTGAGACTACACGCCTCCGAATTAGCAGCTTTCGAACGTAGCATGGGTCTATGTTTCGATAAACTCTTAATGAGGTGAGCGGACCAATCTCACTATATTGGGGGTGCTTAAGTCAAGATTTGGTTGATTTTGCTAGTCATACAAAGGTGGGGATGTGCAGAGGGGATCTTTGTTTCTCGGAAGGTAAAGCCCTCCACTGCCCTTTCCAACTCTCTGCTCTCCCCGCCACCTCGCGCACGCACGCACATACACGCGCTAGCACGATACCTAATTAGCTGTTTACACCCCCCGCCTGTCCGCTCTCCTCAGACAGGAGCACAAACACATGCACGCACTGATACGAAGCCTAATCGACTGCCAGCCCGGCCCAAAGCAGGCTTGCGCTTGGCTCCCGCAAATGGAGCAATTCCTCCTTATCCTCACATTCGCCCTCGCCTAGCGGGCGTGCGTGTAGGTGCGTGTAAGTGTGTGCATTTTTGGTGGTGAAGCAGTGCTGTAGCTACAACCGCTGCTTGTGCTGCCTGGCAGACACTGTGGACAGGGGTTGGCTAGGTCAGGCAGTGCGATTTCCCTACTTTCTGGGCCAGCCTTATATGTGCACCAAGGTAGGTTAAAGTGGCTCCTATTGGCGAACTCTTGGCCCTCTTGCTACCAAGACTGGGCGACTAACCATCTAACCACACATCTGCAGACTGGCCTGACTAATCTCGTTGATGGGTTGTGGGAGCCTTGAGGGGGCGCAAATGTCTCATTACTCTGTCTCTAGGTTATTGAAGAGGGGCATTGCCTAGGCTGATCACCTCGGGCTTGTATTATTAAATGGACATTGCTGGCTCTCCAATTGCTTAAAGTTGCCAAGGCAACTGCTTGAAGGGTGTGCAATCCGAAAGTAACCAGTTGACTTACTCAATCTCCAGCGCTGTGGTATGCTCAAAAGAGGCGCCAGCTGCAGATAGGGTGAACTAACGCTTTTAGTTCTAAAAGTGTCAAGTGTCTTGGAGTTCTGACTTAAAAAAAGGTCGGCCATAACACCTGGAATGCTTGTTTAACGATTCCTTTTGAGTGCGTGGATGCTTGAGCTTTTGCATTTGTGCGTCTGCAAGTCGTCAGCCCTCCCCTAGATCGGCAAGACCTACTCTGTATAGTTGTTACTAGAGCGGAATGGGAGCTTACTTGATCCTGTTAAACGTCGGTTCTGATTTCTATTCCTGAATGCTTAAGCCCTCGAGTGAGCGTTGTGATGAACACTTTGTGGATAAGAGAATCTGCAAACAGTCATAAACAATCTAAAAATTTCGGTGTGCAGCCATTTTTTCTATAGTTTGTGCATGGAGGACGCAAAATCCGCAAATCACTACTGCGTCCACAGAACTTATCATAAACACACGAGAGAATTCAAAGGAAGTATTCACCATATTGTCTTTGGTTCCAGCCTGCAAATGATCACATGTTGCAGAAAGATCTGTTGCAAACAAGGCAGAAGCGTAAACACCCCAGACGCTGCAGCTGATGGAAAGAGGTGCCGTTCAAACCCATGAGATACGGACGGAGCTTTGAGCCAAGCCTCGGGTAGATGGGTGCTCGCATATCCAAGGCAGACGCATAGCTTCTCCTGCTGACAAAATTCAACAATAGAGACGTAAGTGCGCCAACAGTCCAATGTTTAATTTCCTTAAAAATGTGCCTTGGAGAGATGCGGTTACCATGCATCTTGGTTGAGGGTACTCACAGATGAGCAAAGGCAGCAAAACATGGTTCAATCCTCTTGTCCAGCGTCAAGCATCAAACAAACCTCTCACAAGGGGAATAATTATTCAACCTCGATTTTCTACTGGTAAGCAAAACAATGCTCAATGATGGATTTCATCGTTCTCAGCCTAATGCATTCCTTTTTAAAATGTGACGTCATCTATTTACGCCATATGTGATCAGGCGAAAAAGTCGCAGCAAGAGAACAGCCGCAAAAATAAGAAATTAGGATGACTAAAGATAATAAGGACGAAGTTTTTAAAGGTAAGAACAGCGCTGGCTCCCTCCTTTGACTTAGCCATGTGTACCCCAGCCTAAGAGTCCTCAACACCAGCAGATCTATCGGTGAGAATGCACAACTTGAATACAAAGCTAGGCTAGCTATAAAAACAAGCTTTCTTCGTTCAGGGGAAAGTGTCGAGCCAATCTTTCATGCGAAGGATGGCTTTTTGCATACGATTAAAAGAAAAGCTGCCTTATGCATTGATAATGTTCATTACTTGCCAAAGTATGTAAAACCCCATTTTGCAGAGTCAAGGATCACCGCGATGAGGAATCGCAGTGTCATTCGGCCTTTAATGACCCCCATGGAGACGTCAACCTCCGCTTAATAACATGTTGGTGCAAAATACGCGATTTCTTTCCGAAATGCACTTGAAGTAGATATCAACGGATGCGGATTCGGTGCCTTCGCTGCCCTAACACACGACTGCTGTTGCATAGCACATAGATTTGCAGTATACGGCTGACGTCTGGGGAGTTCGGGCAAACAAATTAGTAGCGAGGATAAGCCGCTTCCTGCTAAAGGCCGAGCTGTAACAGCAGGTAACCCATCTCATAATTTGTTCAGGGTTTTACCGAGATGAAGCAAAATGACCTTTAGTATAGAAACGAAGTCAGTCCAAATCAACGACAGGCACTGAAATCAAAAGGTCCGAAGTATAGCAATAATGTCCGGGGTCTTAACAATCGCTAACAATAAAAGTCCACCACTCTGTTGCCAGGCCAAAGGTTCAAGCAGTAAAGACCGAGGCAAGAGACTTCCTTTTTCAACAAAATCAAGGCAAATAATTTGTGTACGTTAGATGAGTCACCAGTGGTCATGGAGTCAAATAAGGGGACGGTGCAGCGATCGGGACCGATGAAGGCGAAGTGTAGTATGGGTAATCAACATTACTCCAAAGCTGTGAGCCGCAATGCACAAGACGTCCAAGGTTGACCTTCAAAGGGAAAAAGGAAAATTTGGCCCTTGCAACTATTGGGAAAGCAGGACACGATAAACCATTTCTCCTTTTCCCAATATGAATGAATAGCCCTACTTAAGCACTGCTAGCTGCAAAAGTGAGCTGCAAAAGTGAGAATAAAGCCATAACCACGGTAGCAAAGCATAAACATGACGGTCAGTAGTGTGACAGATTTATCATCCCTAAGAATTAGAAATTTCGATGTCATTAGAATGCGAATTCGAGCCAGGCATCGATAACGACGCAAAGTAATGACGTGTCGAAACTACAACGACGTCCATTCCTTGCTAGGCCAAAGCCGAGTTCTAAATATTCCTTAGGAAAACGAGGCATATAAATGAGAATTCGCAAAAGGCAACAGCTAATACAAGAATAATTGAAGCATTCGATACTCCATATCTTCCTACATCTACGGTTCTCTGCTTGTCTAGCTCGGTTTCCCTACATTAATCTGGCTTCCATCGATATCCAACCACATTTCTTTGCCTATCTGCTTCACCTTCATCTTCTCTTTAGCTTCTCTTATCGACCTCAAGCCAAATTACCCAACCGTCTTAACTGATTTCGCGCGATTATTAGTCCTCGTTCCTCCAAAACCTCATCGTCTGCACAAATGCCCTGGCTTCAGCCAATTGTCTAGACCCCTACCACTGCACTCATCCAACCATCCATTCCCCTACATTCTATAACTTAAGTCACTATCCGCCTCAGTGACCTCTCATTTTCAGTCAGGATCACTTCTAAATTCGCTTCTGGACATGACTACCTCCATTCATACCCAAAATTTTAATTTCCGTAGCTCTAAAGCCATTTACCTTGCACCGATTCAACTCAATCCGTATGCTCGCTCCTGACTCTTATCATATATGCACCCAATGCACCACCCACCTCCCTTCAATTCCTTTATTTTTCAAACTGTTGTTACCCAATAACACAACTCTCCCTAAAGGTTGATCCGTAGCATTCTAGTTCTTGTCAACCCAGAGTTCGGTTCTATGCATCTCCGTTTCTGATACCATCAGGTCTTTCACATCTCACCCTTACAGAACCACTATTTCTTTTAGCTCTCCAGTTTTGATCACTCTAGAATCTACTTCTCTACTCATATGTTAAAGATTCCACTAAAATGAAGTTTTTTTGGTCCAAAGTATAGTCCTTGTACATATTTACCTCATTTTTCCTGCAAGCACCTAGCCTCCATCACCCTACATTCAAACTCACTTCGTATCTAGATTCAACCTTTTCCCATTTCGCATTTTCCACTACTAGAAAATCGTAATTTACGTCTGACACTCTCCATAACACCCCATGTCTACTCCTGTCAATTTAAGAAACAATTAGTCACTAATTAACTCCAGTTCCTTACACTCTTCTTAGTTTCATCAGAGCAGAAACTAATTAACCATTTGTCCTTCTGGATTGCAATCCAGTTAACTAGCTTTTTTATTTTTTGAACTATATGCCACAATTTCTAGCAGGTAGTCAGTTCTCATCACGCTGGACCTTTACCCTTCAACATGTGGTGCTTGCTTACTCAGACAGGTAAGCCGGAAGGATGGTGGCTAGGGGTGAAGATGAGCAGTGAAACAAATAAATGCCCTGAGAAGTACATCGGGAGCCAGGGAGATATAAATATAAATAACCGCAAACAAAACACTAATTGAATAAACAAATTCACTGAATAGTGACTTAACAGATGAATATAAAAATCGAAATGTCACAAGGTTACCATTTTCCCAATCTCAATGCTTCACATGAGACTTGGGTGAATTCCTGTAGACTATGAGGGGAGTTCTGCAAAGCTTCCCCACTTTCGGCAATCATCTTGTTTTCACTCACCTCCTAATATAAGGAATGGAGGAGCAACGAATTCAAAGGGTCGTCAAAGGGCCCACATCAAGGCCAATCGATATGATTACTCTTGTTTGGAGGCAGAAGGTGACTGTGTATGCTAAGCACCTGTGGCTGCATCTGAGCCCAATGACTGTCGGCGACAGCCCTAACCCATAGCACGGGCAACAACAACTAAACGTCCCTAATGAGCTTGCGGCAGTAACAAGGCGACAGAGCAACGTAGGTAAGTGACGAGCTTGTCAATCAGCTCCAACTTGGATGAATCGCTAAAAAGTAGGCGGACTTTGAGAGCTGAGTAATTTTGTCTATGCTAATCTATGTTTTTAAAACTGTGTAATTTTACTCTACTAGAGCGCTAATTAGGTAGAATGTCTGCATGTCTGGTTGCGAGTCATACATTCAGGTTTTAAAAGCCATCTCATTTAGCCCGGCAATGATTTCGAGGACATCATTTAAAGAATTAAGGAACGAACTCTCAGATAAATTCTTCCGCTGGACCCACTCCAGCAGTTTACCCTAAATTGTGAGAACCTGTATGATGCTTACGATTGTTCATGAGCATAAATTGCAAGGTACAGGAATGAAGCAGTCCATTATTTGGACGCAACTGCTCAAACTCATCGCTACTCTGCCCCAAGTATTACGTTGGCTGCAAACTTCGAACAAGAATAGCTTTCTACTCCATTGTTGAGAGGACACCACCTCCTAGCTTATGATGAAATGGAGACCAAACCGCGCAATTAATGTATGCTAAACAGCAATTCCCACTGGGCTCTACTTATTTAGTGGTGTGATGGCAGCACTATTTCTTCATCCGGAACAGTAAGGATTAGTCAAGAATCTAAACGAAGGCTTCTTCATATCATTAAAATGCAATGCATGTCTCGCATCTTCGACTAGAAAACAAGGAGTGGACGAATCGAGAAGCAGAAATGGATGGATGGGAATTAGTGGGAGGTGGGCAGGCTAATGGGAGGAGTAGGGGAAGGCGGAGGAAAGGGAGGAGGATATTACTCCGTGCCCATCTTCCCTGTTTCCACTGCCCACACTCCTCCACGAGCAGACCATTCCTTTTTTCTAGGTATAATCCATCACGAGCACAGAACAGCAACAGTCGAAGGACGAATGTAAAAGAAGCACAGGTGATCGATGTTAGGGTTATTTTCTTGCTTCTAGAAACAGAACACAATAAAATGCGAATTGGAGAGGTCAAGCCTCTTTCAAATGGGTGATACGTTGTAATTCTAAAAGTTTTGCCATCCTAAATGCCTGGGAAGCGAATCAACAAACACAGAAGTTATGCGCAAAGGAACTTACTCACAGCAGAGTTTAACACTTTCCTTTTTCGGTCGAGCACTTTACTCACTGTAGGAGGGAAAACATAGCTACTCTTCATGACTAGAAGGAACTAATTGTGTGGTCTCCTATTGCAGAAAGCATTGGAAAACATTTAACTTACTAAATCGCACCAAAGGTCAATTCCAAATGCATCTATCATCCTGCCGTAATTTAAAGGAACATCATGGGACTCGCAGAGTATGCGAACAAATATTCTAGAAGGACCAGCAACAATGCAGTTTATTCAGAAGACAGCAGAACAATCCCCCAAAATGACTGCAAGAAGTGGACTAATTGTGACGATGAAAATGCTGAATTATGAAACATGCAAATCCTGGGCAAATTGGAAGAGCAAACACGTAAGGAGGTATTCATGCCTCACAGATAACTTGATCTTGCAGTCAAATCCACCACTACCCCTTACAGAGAGCCCTCCCCACCTCTTAGTGGACGCAAATGGCAATCCCTTGCGATTAAGACATCATTGAGCCTCATCAAAAACTTTCACGCAAAATATTTTCTTTCATCAGAGAATCTTACGAGCAGTTATGTATCACAATTTTATATATTCTTCCTACTTACCATGGTTTTGAGGTCCATGTCAGGAGGTTCTGTGGACTTAACTACCAAGCTCAAACGCCTCGAGAGGATGGCATATCAACACTATCAAAATTCACGTTTTAATACAGTGCTGAGACAGTGTTATCAGGGAAATGTCAATGTCCTGCAGCTAGAGACCACATTTGTTGGTAAAGAGGAGAACATCACATTCAGAAGGCGCGATGATTATGAAAGTGACTTCAAATAGTACTCAAAGGGGATCCTTAAAAAGCAGTATTCAAACTTTAACGCTCAATGCGGAGCCAGTAGAAATTAATCTAACCCGGTAAAGGACTAAATAATAGTAAGCTTACACTCCTCAAATGAACTCTGTCACCAATACTTTCACTTGAATCCAAATTAAAGTCGGTCAATTGATCTGGTTTAGTGATTTAGCCTTCCAGAATGACCTCTAATGCAAAAATAGAAGTGATACTTAAAAGAGATTATTCAAGAAGACAGTAGTCCATTAACAAAAGTGACCTCTGCACATCACCATGATTGCATTCCTACAATTATCATCAATGTTAAAGGCACATTTCCAAATTATAATATGGAAGGGAAGTATGAGAAAGAAGTATTTACAACAGGGAAACCTAAGGCTCTTGAGAGGAACCTCAAACGTCCGCAATCAGGTTGAATTTTTACTCTTACCTCTGGCTTACAAAGGGCATCTAAGCAATGCATTTGTTAAACTGATTTCAAAGCTGTTAGCTTCAAAGTAAAATCATTTTAAATAGCAAACACAGCAACAACGAGAGTTCAGATTTTAGAAATACAATTTGTAAAATTACTCTAAATTTCTTAGACACTTGTAAAAAGTATTACACAATTTCAAGCATACTGGTTTGCCATTTATTTTACACTTTAATCACAGTATTGCAATTTTTGGCTTGTAGCTAGGCGCTAATTGTAGTACTTTTGCATTTTACTATTTTATACACGCGCATATTTAAAGATCGCATCCAAATGCTCAGTGCAATCGTTGGGGTGAAAGTACATTGCTTTCTTAGTTCCCATGCCCCGTCTTAGGGCATATTTGCCGTATTTGGTAGTGTGAAACAATAATGTCCTGATAAGGGTGAAGTCGACCTTCTCTTCAAGCAAAGGTCCCAGGTGTTTTACGTCTCTCGCCCAAAAGTTGCACTTATGAAAAATATAATTTTTCAAGGTAGCAATCGCTCTTAATTTGTCAAATGAGAATCGCAAAATGAACTTAATTGCAAGGTATTTTGCTCTTATAGACATAGGCTCAATCGCCTCAGCCGTAATGGTGAATAAATTTTCTCTTATTAAACTGTTTGATATTTTTATGGATATTTAAGCCTTTATTGTTTTATTATGGTAACCGAATCCCATTCAATTTATTGATGTCAAAACCTTGACTAGGGATGTCCTTTTTATGCCATGAAGGCCAAATAGTGCAATGCTCGGGCAAAAACAATTTATACACCCATTCATACATTCCAATTTTTCCAAGGTTCGGATGTGGCGACACCTATGTAGGAATTGGACTTGGACAGCTTTAAGTGCAGATACGAATGGGGAAGACTAAGTCAAGCGTGATAGCAAATATGCATGTAATTTGGCCAACGGAATGGTTCCAACAGAGCTATTTAAAATGCATTTACTACCGAATTAAGTGGCAAGGCAACAGTCTCAAGGAGGCAGACAGGCATCAGCATCAGTTGAATAGCTGTTCCCTAGTGGCTCTGAAAAATTGCGAACGTAAAATCTCGATCTTTTTTTGGCTAGAGCTTTATTTAGTAGAAAAACCTGCATGAGGCATCTACGAAAGCTTTTAACACTCTCAATTATTGTTGTGTGAAGCAGCGAGGTTAGAAACCCTGAAGTAAAATGCTGGCATACGGGACTTTCGCTTCATACATTTGGCTAAATTATTTGCCTCATTCGTCATCTGTCTCGTTAGCATGCACTTCATGTGTGGTAATTCGTAACTTTTGCTCAACTAGAAGTGTTGCTTACACAATTCGTATTAAACTGCTTCAATTTGCTATAATTTATTTTCAAAATCAGTGTAATTTTTCAGGCTGTCATTACTACACGTTCCACACCCGCGGCAATATCATGCAACTAACAATTTGCAGTCACAGCTGATCAAGTGGAATTTCAGCGAATTGCTCTCTAAGTCAGCCCCGTGGCCACGCAATCCCCTTAAGGCCCGATACGTCATTCTGAATGCATGCCTGGATGGATAGATTTGACAAGAGCATTTAATGTGACTGACAACGTATTGTCACGTGGTGGGCTGCGATACGTTTACATGTGATATGACTTGCGACATTCCCGAAAATGTATCACTTGTCCATAAGGAGCCCACAGCTGATCTGTTTCGAGCAGAATCCTTATTATCCACCTTCTTCCTGGAGCACTCTTTACCATTCTAAATTCATTTAGAAATTCATCAGGTAAGTGTAGCCTTTAGATTAGTAAGCTGGTTCCATTTTGCGACACACAATGATGCGAAAAAGGCTGTGAATCTTGCCATGGCTGAATTGAATTTTATTAGTTTCATAAAAAGGAATGAATTACAAACCTGCAACAGTTATGTATTCATTTTATACTTTCATTGTAATTCTCTCATCGTTTGCGCAGCGGATTAACTACCGTAATACATACATCGCCACGCTGCACAACTGTCTGCCTCTCATAATCCTTCTTGTTGAACTAGGTGCAAATGGATGTCCGAATCAGCGCGGTCAAATGTTGCCCACCACAATGCAGGCATTAAACTTTGCTCGAAATCAGTAATGTGAGTTTATTAAATTCATAATCACAAGCACTGACTTACCCGTTGTAAAGACGAACATTGCTTTGGTCTTTGAATGCCTCAAGACGAACATTATATGGTTTGTATGGCTGCAGTCAACCAAGAATGACTGCTTCCACCAAGAAATTAGCAGCTTTTTGAAACACAAAGCCATTATGAGCAGGCCATTATAAATCCAACTCAATCAATGCTGCAGAAAATCTATCAGCAAAACTCCTATACAGGCCATCGAATTTGCCTCTAACTGAGTAGGTATTTGACCACAGCACCACTGATCCTTTCTGGCATTCCAATGGATTTGGGGTTTTGATCCGTATGGAAATTGCAAAGAAGGAAGAGAATGTGTGCTCGACATCTTGCTTTGGAATGATTTATTACAGTAAATTATTGCACTTATTCCTCCTTGGCAGCTTATTTGCCTTTCATTGCTGCTCAGCTATACCTTCCTGGGCTCTAGCTAGCTGGTAGAGAGGTTCACGTGCTGACTCGGTTGACATTTCCACACAGGTAAAGTTGACAGCTAATGACAAACAGGTTTAGAGACTGTTTTAAAGAGTTGCATGCTTCAGCTATTGTTAGTCTTCCCGAAAGCAACTGCATTACAAATTGTTGCTGAAGGCAGACGTCATAATTGCCGCATCCGCAGAATGTTCCTTTTACGTCGTGTCAAGGTTCAACAATCAGGAACGGAGATAGGAACCATAGTCCTCCTAGGACCAAGTCGCTTTCCTCCAACCAAATGCCATAACAGAGCACGCACTGGTGATGATCGAAAAGGCCGTATGGGCCACCGACATGGATCGATGCAATGCATTAGTCAGGAGGCAAAAATACGGCGCCTACAGTGGCCGTAAAACAGAAATGACAAATTAAGCAGCACAACAACTCCTAAGACTGACAGTAAAGGATTTCAGTGAATCAATGCCCTCGTGTGGCTATCCAAATGAATTTTCTCGCATTTGTAAACATTTGTTAGAAGACCTGCTTGGCAAGGTTATAGCAGGCTTAGCTCCGCACCACCTTAATCAGCCTTCCGTCGTACGACCGTTGCTTGCCAAAGAGAACCTCACTAGGATATTCACTTCGCTTCTACCAACAGTCGCGCTCTCAAGTCAAACAACCCAACCGTCTCCAACTGCCTTTGTTTACGTTCTCTTTCGAAGCAGGTAGAAACCACTTATTGAACCGCCACAATAAGCACTGCCAATTTGATGGAGCGCTCATGTCTTTGCCTAGTACTTCCCACTTGTAAACAACCCCATGTACTGTAGAAACCTTCGGAGCCGCAATGCACCCTTATAGACTTGGCCTTGTCCTCCCATTCAAGAGTTTTTTGTGTTTCGCGGTGGCATGTGCGCTACCTCACTACTTACCCAGCTGAGTCTATGTCTGCTGTGAATTGCCTCTGCGGTTCACTATTTTGACTAGCACAGTTAATGCGTTTTGCATTGTCCAAGTTCCGCACACCGCCCCTTTGTTACATTGTAATCAGCAATATGGGTGCGATTAAAAGCCCACAACACTTCGCAAAGGTCCCTTTATATTCCTAGCCTTGCTACCGAAGCAATTTAATTAATTCAAATTCACTGAGGATATTTTAATCAACAATGGAATGCCCTCCCACAATTTGTTGGTTGTCTGCAAACATGCATCACACATAGAGCTGAGTATGCTTCAAACATCTGTTGAAGAAGCGCGTTCTTTGAAATAGTTTTAGACTAATGAACCCACCGTTGCGCAAGATCGAGACCATTACCTCAGTCCCACAACCCCAAGGCAGATGACAGTTGAAAGGTTGGAACACCCGTCACAGACCATCCCAGCTATTGAAACACTGTCCTTTTGGGTATTCAGTTAAGGCTCAGGGCATGCCATCACCAACGTCTGGTTGTTTTTTAGCCGCACGATGGAACTGACTTTTCGAATGACTCGTACAAACAACAGAGTCATTTACAGGTGCACGCCAGGTAAATTGACAGCCCTCCACACTAATACTAAGTGAATTGAAGTGAAGTGAAGTGGGTCTAGCCACATCGAAGGATCCGCCTGTGGCAAAGTTGCTTTCCTCACCCCGATTAATTGATGTGAGAGAGAAAGGGATGCACTGAGAGAGTAGTGGTAGCAGGATTCCAAGTGAAACGAAAGACTGCTCTAAGTTTCCAACCTTACCTGTACTATTTTCTACCTAATTTCTACGGAGGCCGGCAAACTTAGGTTTCTTGCATTCTGGCAAACGAGGGTTGATAGGAAACGAACTTAAGAAGACATAGCAGAGACTGGTTGAGTTTCGTAAACAACGTTTGATCTCATTTTAAATAACGGCGAAAGAGCGTAGACGTAGTGACAAGTGTGCTAGTGGTGTCAAACATTTGTCCATGACAGAATTCAGCCCTTCTGTACGTTAATAATGAGTCAACGCATAGCACTCATTACAACTTCAGCGAGGAAGCTAAGGGCAAACACAAGCGCATTGAACTGACTCACAAGTTGTTCAAAATGATCTTGATTACAGGTAATAAGCGTTTCGACGTAGAATTATTTAGGCGGGTATGGTTCGCGAGGTCTCAGGTTGAGGAGAAAATAGAAAACGACAGCAGATTTTACGAAACGCAATTTGGATTTCGAAAATTCAACAGTCGCTACACTCTACCTATGTGCACACAAATTGCAGCAACCCATTCGCTAGACACTATGACCTTAGGATTTCATCCAAAGGCCCTCCCCATGAGTGTAACGGTGATAGGTCAGTATGAAGGGGATTTCTGAAAAGAAGTGCAAATTAGAAGGTTTAACACCCATGGAACAAGCAGGTAGAATCGTAGTAAGCAATACACTTGAGGAAATTTTTGGCTTTTCCTGACGTCATTTTCGCAAAATCATCTCGAGAATGGCGACCGGAAAGAAGGCTCCAAGGCATCCAAGGACAGCGAGCAGCAAGGCGGTGGCATTTACATGTCATTTAAGCATAAAATTGTCTCCTTCGGTCAATGGCAATTCCCTTTGAATGCACTCATATGGAGGGCTAAACTTACCTTCGGTTGGTCGCCCTGGAGGAGGTGTAGTGCTCGTATGTTCAGATGGTTTGGTAAGCTGCGCAGTTTTAGATTATGTTCGAAACAGATAATTATCGGCTGGAGTCATCTAAGCTTCGGTAAATCGGCAAAATCACTAAAAACCCAAACAAATTAGTTGTGCCAAATCGACCAAACTCCAAGAATTTACAGCGTTTTGGTCAAAATACGGAATAGCTAAATAGAGGGTATCATTTAAGCAGAAGTCACCTTCAGAAAAGACCGGGTCATTTGTGTTGGCACATCCATGGGATCGATGAAGTGAGCACAGGAAATCCACACCCTTACCAATGTTGACATCTGTTGAAAGATTCGACCGGGCGGTCTCAGTAAGCATTTGATCTAAAATAATTAAAAATAGAGCATTCTGACTGGTTAGTGAGATTTGTGCTGGCTTTTATGGGCTCATCTTCATGGCGGCGGAAGTTCCTCCATTTAAGTTGGAGATAATTGACAAACTCGTCACTCACTTGCGTTGCTCTGTCGCCTTGTTACTGCCACAAGCTCATCAGCGAAGTTCAATTGTTGCTACCCCATGCTATTGGTTAGGGCTGTCGCCGTCAGTCGTTAGGTTCAGATGCAGCCATAGGTGCTCAGCGTACTCAGTTCCCTTCCTCCCTCAAACAAGAATAATCATATCGATTGGCCTTGATGTGGACCCTTTGATGGCCGCATCCGCATATGCGATTGTCACTTCTCCATTCCCCATGTTAGGAGGCGAGTGACAACGAGATGCTTGCCGTAAGTGAGAAAGCTTTTCAAAACCCCCTCACAGTCAGCAGGAATTCACTAAAGTCGCATATAAAGCATTGGGATTGGGTAAATGGCAACTTTGTGACATTCCGATTCTTTTAATCATCTGTCAAATCACTAGTCAGTAAAATTTGCTTATTCACTTAGTGTTTAGTTTGTCGTTGTTTACATTTATATCTCTCTAGCTCCCGATGTACCCCTTAGGGCATTTATTTGTTTCACTGCTTACCTTCACCCCTAGCCACCGCCCTCCCGCCTTATTTGTCTGATAAAGAAAGCGCCACATGTTGAAAGGTAAAGGTCCGGCGTGATGAGAACTGACTACCTGAATGGAATCGTGGCATATGGTTCAAAAAATAAAATTAGGAATAAGAAAGCTGGCTAACTGGATTGCAATCATGAAGGATAAATGGCTAACTGGTTTCTGCTCTGATGAAACTAAGAAAAGTGTAAGGAACTGGAGTTGATTAGTGACGAATTGGTTCTTGGAGCAATAGGAGTGGACATTGGGGTGTTATGGAGTGTCAGGTGTAGATTAAAATTTTCTAGTAGTGGAAACTGCGAAATGGGAAGGGTTGAAGCTAGATACGCAGTGATTTTGAATGTGGGGTGGTGAAGACTAGGTGCTTGTAGAAAAAATGAAGTAAATATGTACGAGAACTATATTTTGGACTAAAAGATCCCTCATTTTTAAAAGAGGCCTTTATAACATGAGCAGAGAAGTAGATTCTATAGTGATAGAGAATAGAGAGCTGGAAGAAATAGTGGTTCTAGAAGGGTGAGATGCAAAGACCTGAGAGTATCAGAAACAAAGATGCAGAGAATCAGGTTCTGGGTCAAAAAGAACTAAGATACTGAGGATCAATCGTTAGGGAGAGTTATGTTCTCGGGCAACAACAGGTTGAGAAATAAAGGAAATGAAGGGAGATGGGTGATGAATTGGGTGCGTGTATGATAAGAGTCAGAAGCGAGCGTACGGACTGAGATAAAGCGGTGCATCCGTCGATGCCTACTTCAAGCTCATTTCGGCAATAAAACGCGTATTTTTGCACCGACATGATATTAAGTGGATGTTAACGCCTCAATGAGGGTTATCGTAGGCCGAATGACTGCCGATCCTCATTGCCGTGATCCCTGACTCTGCAGAATAGGGTTTTACATACTTTGGCGAGTGATGTACATTATCAATGCATAAAGTAGACTTTCTCTTAATCGCATGCGAAAAACCATTCTTCTCCTGGACAAAAAATTGGTTTGTTTTTAAAACTGGCCTAACTTTATCTTTAAGTTGTGCATTTGCATCGATAGATCTCTTGGCGTTGAGGGCTCTTAGGCTGGGATGCACATGGCTAAGTCAAAGAAAGCCACCAGCGCTGTTCTTACTTTTGGAAAACTTCGTCTTTTTCATCTTTTGTTAACCTAATTTCTTATTCTCGCGGCTGTTCTCTTGCCGCGACTATTGCACTTGATCTCACTTGCGTAAATAGACGACGCCACACTTTATAAAGTAACACGTTAGGCTGAGAAGGATGAAATTCATCATTGAGTATTCTTTTGCTTACCTGTAGAAGATCGAGGTTAAAGAAATGGTCCAACTTGTGAGGGGTTTGATGCTTGGCGCTGGGTAAGAGGACAAAAATATGATTTACTGCTGTTTGCGCATCTGTGAGTATCCTCAACCGAGATGCACAGTAACAGCGTCTCTCTTGGGCATATCTTTGGTGAAATTAAACATTGGACTGCTAGCCTACTTCCATCTCTATTGTCGAATTTTGTCAGCGTGAGAAGCTACGCGTCTGCCTTGGATATGCGTAAATCCATCTACCTAGGACTTGGCTCAAAGCTCCGTCTGTATCTCATAGGTTTGACCGACAGTTATTCCCTTATTTTCCACCTCTTTACATCAGCTGTAGCGTTTGGTGTGTTTACGCTTCTGCTTTACTTGCAACGAATCTTTCTGCAACATGCGATCACTTGCAAGCTAAAACCTTAACTTCTGTGGACGCAGTCGTGATTTGCGGATTTCGCGTCCTCCATGCACAAAATTTAGGAGAAATGGCTGCGTGCCGAAATTTTTTAGATTATTTATGATTGTTCGCAGATTCTCTTATCCACAAAATGCTTATCACAACTCTCACCATGGGTTTTAAGCATTCAGGAATAGAAATCGAACTTACGTCCAATAAGATCAAGTTCGCTCCCATTCTGCTCTGAGAACATCCAGGCAGAATATGTCTTACCGACCTAAGGGAAGGCTGACGACCTACAGACATGGCCAGAAGGCCATACTACTCAGTAGAAGCACAATTGCGAAAGCTTAGGCATTCACACAACCAAAACTACTAGTTAAGCAGGCATTCTAAGTGTTATAGCTTACCTCCTTTAATGTCACACTATCAGCAACTGGCGCCTCTTTTGAGCATGCCACAGCGCTAGAGATCGAGTGAGTCAGCTGGCTACCTTCGGATTGTACATCCTTCATGCAGTTACCTTAGTAACTTTGGGCGAATTGGAGAGCCAACAATATCCAATGAAAAATACAAGCCTGAGGTGATCAGCCCAAGCAACGCTCCTCTTTAATATCCCAGAGACAGAGTAATGAGGCATTTGCGCCCCCTCAAGGCTCCCCACACCCCACCAACGAGATTAGTCAAGTTAGTCGTCAGATGTGTGGTTAGTTGGTTATTCGCGTTGTCTTGGCGATTGGAAGTCCAAGAGTTCGCCAATAGGTGCCAATTGAACCCACCTTGGCGCACACACAAAGCCAGCCAACCCCTGTCCGCAGTGTTTGCCAGGCAGCACACGCAGCAGTTGCGGCTACAGCGCTGCTTCACCACCAAAAACTCGCACACTTGCACGCACGTACACGCACGTCCGCTAGGCAGGGGCAAGCGTGAGGGTAAGGAGGCATTGATTTATTCGCGGGAGCCAAGCGCATGCCTGCTTTTGGACGGGCTGACAGTCGATTAGGCTTCGTATCAGTGCGTGCGCGGGTTTGTGCTCCTTTCTGAGCCGAGTGGATAGGCGGGAGTGTAAATAGCTAATTAGGTATCGTGCTAGCGCGTGTATGTGCGTGCGTGCGCGAGGCAGTGGGGAGAGCAGGAAGTTGGAAAGAGCAGTGGAGAGCTTTGCCACCCAAAAAGATAAAGATCCTCTCTGCACATTCCACTTTTGCATGGCTGGAGGAATCAACTAAAGCTTGACTTGTATACCCCTGATAAAGTGAGGCTGATCCGCCCCACCTTACCAAGAGTTTGTCAATGCATTTACTAACCCATTCATAGACCCCACACGACGTTCAAGAGCTGCCAATTTGAAGATGTGCAGCCTCAGACTGAGGGATAACCGGAAGCAGCTATGCCTAGATGTCGCAATAAAATAGACCAATTTTGATGTGCAATTCCCTTTGTGAAGGATCATTGCTTTTATGAGAGACACAACCTCTAGGCGGTTATTAGTCATGAAAGCAAAGCCTAGAAGGTGGCAGCGCATATGCAAGCATAATCATGGCACAGAACTTCTGATTTCTTATCAATAGCACCATTGTACAAAGATTTGAGACGTGCAGAAACGTCAGTGCGGAAAATAAATGTTAACAGTGCAAATGCGTCGATCGCATCACGATATGTAAGAAACCTCAGCATCCAAAAAGTAATAATAGTATCTTCTCATTTTGAAAAAGAGATTTGAGTTAAGTGATGTGGCTTATCCAGTGCCAAAATAGCTTTAATGGTCCAAGCCCAATGTTTGCGACTATATTCCTGCAAATAAGGCGTATCGTCAAAGTGATTAAAAAAATAATTCGGTGCCAACTATAAGTAACCAGATTGCTTCAAGTACACTTCAGCGTTTTACAAGCCGCTTTTGATGGCAATATATGATCGTGTGAGCATCCACATCATTTTGGGACGCAAAGGCTGGAGCTTTACTCTTGCTCCTTGGACTAGAACAAATTTAATAATGTCAGTTAATTCTATCAACTCTAACAGACAAAACACCTCAAATAGTAGACGACGAGCCTCGTAAACTTTTGCCATCACTGTAAAAAATCCCTGGTAATTGAGCTAAACTTCTCAAGAAAAAGCTTCTATTCTTCACACTTTCCCTTGCCACTGACTGAGCTTGTACAGCAACAATGATCACGATAAGCTGTAAATTTTGGGTTCTAAAGGCTTAACTTCTAAGAAATCATGAATGCATTTCAGTAAGTGGTTAATAGAATTGTAACAAAAACTAGGCAGGGAGTACCTTTTCTATTTTTTCAACTTGATGGTCTCTGATTCAGAATACTAACGAGCAAGTTAATAGACCAATTTTGATGTGCAATTCCCTTTGTGAAGGATCATTGCTTTTATGAGAGACACAACCTCTAGGCGGTTATTAGTCATGAAAGCAAAGCCTAGAAGGTGGCAGCGCATATGCAAGCATAATCATGGCACAGAACTTCTGATTTCTTATCAATAGCACCATTGTACAAAGATTTGAGACGTGCAGAAACGTCAGTGCGGAAAATAAATGTTAACAGTGCAAATGCGTCGATCGCATCACGATATGTAAGAAACCTCAGCATCCAAAAAGTAATAATAGTATCTTCTCATTTTGAAAAAGAGATTTGAGTTAAGTGATGTGGCTTATCCAGTGCCAAAATAGCTTTAATGGTCCAAGCCCAATGTTTGCGACTATATTCCTGCAAATAAGGCGTATCGTCAAAGTGATTAAAAAAATAATTCGGTGCCAACTATAAGTAACCAGATTGCTTCAAGTACACTTCAGCGTTTTACAAGCCGCTTTTGATGGCAATATATGATCGTGTGAGCATCCACATCATTTTGGGACGCAAAGGCTGGAGCTTTACTCTTGCTCCTTGGACTAGAACAAATTTAATAATGTCAGTTAATTCTATCAACTCTAACAGACAAAACACCTCAAATAGTAGACGACGAGCCTCGTAAACTTTTGCCATCACTGTAAAAAATCCCTGGTAATTGAGCTAAACTTCTCAAGAAAAAGCTTCTATTCTTCACACTTTCCCTTGCCACTGACTGAGCTTGTACAGCAACAATGATCACGATAAGCTGTAAATTTTGGGTTCTAAAGGCTTAACTTCTAAGAAATCATGAATGCATTTCAGTAAGTGGTTAATAGAATTGTAACAAAAACTAGGCAGGGAGTACCTTTTCTATTTTTTCAACTTGATGGTCTCTGATTCAGAATACTAACGAGCAAGTGTTACACATAAAAGCATCTAATAAAAAAAGCTAGATCAAGACTACTCAGAGTGTTTTTGAGTAGACACAAAAAAGGCGACAACTGTTTTATTTTAAAACATAACTCAATTTTATTTTCATTAAACTCCCAGAAAAATTAACTTACTCTACAAAATAGTGTCTTATATAACGGTTTACTTTCAACGGAACATTACGATGCAAGCACACACAATTTTGTGTTTCTCAAGGGCGTTTGCAGGTGAAATTTCAAGGGCGTTTGCAGGTGAAATTTAAATCGTAAGCACAGATAAACGCTATGACGCTGAAAATTAATAACAAGCCATTAATTATAAACAACAGCGAGTGGCAAAAATAAAAAAACTTGAGTAAAATAAAGTATAAACTTTTTATAGAGCTGTCAAATTAAATGGAACGAGTAACCTTTGAATGAACTGCGACTAAATAGTTACGATACCATCGTAAGGGCTTGAATAACACTTTACAAACTATCAACAGTTAAGATGTATAGATAGACGGGGTGGTGATATATACATTTGGAAAAGAAAAAAAGTGAACAAGGTCAAATGAACAGCATGTGGGTGAATTGCAACACATTTACCACCCTTTTAGACAGCAATAATTTCAATATTCATAAAAGAAACAATGCTGAATGATGGTACGCTTTACTGTTAACGTCACATTAGACCTTATGCTTGGATTCCCTTTTAATTCAGTCTGTTTCGATGTGATATTTAAAGTTTTACCGCATCGCTGTCAGGAGACGTACAAAGCTTGTGCTTGGGAAAAAGCGAACAATATAGGTGTTAAGGGGTTTATCCATTTTATGCAGGTAATAATTTGCATCAGAAAACTGTAGAAGCGTGTGGCTTTAAAAAGAAACTGAAGACCCCAGATGGTCTGGGGTGGGCTTGATGTACTGATAAACAATGCACGGCCAACCAATAGTGTGTTTGGTTACAGTCGATGCTTTTAAGCAGATTGCAATTCTTACAGCAAAATAGAGAATCGAATGATTGAGGAAGATTTATTTGTCTGTGTGCACTGACTGGGTGTAAAACGCCACACCTACAACTGATTGCAGAGGAAGGAGAGCGGAAAGCTTCTGCATTTTTAGTCTGGTGACTGCGAGGAAATAGTGGACGGTACAAAGGATAAGTGCAACCTCATGTTTTTTGCTTTATATCTGCATGATTAAAGCAGGCTTTTGTACGGCTAGATGAAAGGAGGCAGAAAAGAGACCATGATTTTACTGCCCAATACCTTGTTCGAAATTTGCCTACACAACTGCATGCGGCTCCGACACGCTAATTGGGCCCTCTTGCCGAATAAAGGACGAAATTTATATTCCTCATCCAGTGTTCCACATGATGCAAGATTGTTGTAGTTTTCATGTCCCACCGAATTGCCACCCCTCTATCATCGATAGCGCTGATCCTTGCAGATGTTTGAGTCCAACTTGCATAAATAGTTTTCAGTTCGTGTCAACTTGGCAGAATATTAGATCGACGTCTAATTTTCTAATCTAACAAACACATGAAATGATGAGGAAACTTGTGATTGTAGTGTCATACCCATGTAAAGGCTGAGAAGGTAAACAAAGACTGAGTTCATTCCAAGCTGGTTCCACTACTTCTGCTATGGCGGGCAACCTAAATGGAATGGCCAGGTTAGTCACATGAACTTATGTTACAGTTCTCTGCTTGGGAAAGATAATCCCAATTCGTGGCCTCAAGGAAATATGGAGTCATCGACCAACAAATGCCATTCGTAAAGATGCCTTAAATTTGAAATGGCTAAGGCATCAGCTTTTCCACAGCATGTACTATAGCGAGTACCGCTTTAAGTCGCTTAGCTCAAAACTCATAACAACTTTCCACAGAAACCGCAAATTCAGACATATGATCATAAAACATGGCGAGGTACTGGGCACTAGCTGCTAAAAGCTTTCACAGTAAAAGGGATAATGCTAAATCTTAACCGATAGCTTGACTACAAAATGCATTGCATACTTACAAACCTATTTCTCATTCGAATTGGTTGCTGGATTGTGGACGGGTGAGGGTCGCAAGCGAATTTGGCCTTGGACATAGGCGAGTAGGAAACTTATGTTGTCACTTTGGCTCTTATGATAAACAATGGATTTGTATGCATTTTGGAAGGAAGCAACCAAAGAAGGGGTGATGAATGGCCTGCTATTAACGAAAAATGTGCCCACACAGAGTCTGCATAACAGAGCTGATGAGAGTTAACGGATTCAGGAGTCATGGGAGGGGGAAATTAGACCGACGCTACCCTCATGTCAACACGCTGAGCAGTGTTATGTCGCCCTGTTTGAATGGCCTAGATATCGCAATTTCAGGGGGGTTGCGCGATACCTTTCTGTCATGACTATTGCAACTAGGGCTAGGCGTGACTTCGAATTAGCAACAATTGTGATTGCTTGCCCTTAACCATCTGCGTTGTGATTATTGATTTAATACTTTACTGATAGTTGCTATCATGGCCTGGCAATTTGAGATCGTTGTGAAACTTTCAAATGAACAATCATTCATCAACATGTGATCGAATCAAGGGCGATGCCTATGGTACTCATTCTACCGTGCCGCTGCTGTTTCGGGTGTTTTATGCATGGTTATCCTGGTTTCTAAATTCAAGTGTTTTTTGAAACAAAAGTGAAACTGCAGCGTCTTGGGCAAGAGAGGATGGCAATTTAACCACTGTCAACAAAATTGTTTATGACGGAACTGCCGCATCACCAGTTGAAGTAACAAGTAACTGCTAATTTCATAAGGCAGTAATATCCATTTCAAGAAAGCCAATTAGGAGGCGTTCATTCTCAGCAAACATGTTAAATTGGGCACGTGCATCCAGAAGGTCTCATGAATTTTACTATCCTTCTCCCCCAAAATACCGATTGACCAACCAACCGACAACCATTGACCAATTCACCA
>LWMJ02000482.1:1429-48948 GCA_001693035.2 Taenia asiatica | reverse complement strand
CAATGCTGCATGGAAACGGATAAATAGGAGCGTAGCCTTGCCGCTGACTTATCATAAAATCATTGCACCTCCTTTGCTTTGTTAATTTTAAAGAGGCTGTTGAGGCAGTCGAGGCAGGAGTGAAACCAGGGCCACCGTCAAAGACAACATCAAAGTGGATCAAAAGAGAATGCAGCAGAATGCCAACGACTTCACCCACAAGCATGAGTACCAGAGCGTTTCTCGCCTTAGTCAGTCAGGCTTCATGTCATTTCAATAGATCCTTCCCATCCACCAACTTCGTGACATCTTCGTCACCTGCATTGATGCTTGACTGTTGGTGTGCTCCACACCCAAATCTCCCTCCTTTTTCACCTTGACGTACGAAGACAGGTTCGCTACAGCTTAGTGAAATGAAGAAGGAGAACGAAAGCACTCCTGTACGTTGGGTGGCTTGCATGACTGACAAGAGGTGGGTACGTCATTCCAAATTGTTCCATCTTGTTAATTGCCCCCAAAGCCACCTGACGCACGAGAGTCTATCATCCTGAGGAATTCTGCACTACCTGCAAGCTTGTCACAATTATGGCTCCTGCAATTGCCTTTCTTGCAAATAATCTGCCTGTGGATACAGGCACCCCCATGATGTGCTTCTGTATCACAGTGGCACTTTGACTTACTAGTGCGACTGGAGGAAAGCGCAGATGTAGAAGTCAGGGATTAGCAGTGCTTCGATTGAGTGCCCTAGCTTAACGTCAGGGCGGCAGATTTTGTAGCAGGTAAACGTCAAAGTAATTAACGCAAAGGTGCTGAGTAAGGAGAACAGGAAGAAGAGGCCTATACCTTTTCGTCTCCACTGCGTGACACCTAACCAACTCCTTCACTCGGCTAACGGAGTTGGATGTGGAATGCCACGAAGTGATGCACGCACTGTCTGCGTTCATATTGAAATAACTGTAGCTGTATGGAGGCATCTTAGGTCATGACTGCGTACGAAGAATGCGGAGTGGATGAACCTGTGACTGGATCCAATTCATTCGAAATAGGGGTCTGGTCTGTTGGCAATCAAAGATGAGCAAAGAAGAGAGGGAGGAAGGAAGGGTGGAAAGGATAGATTCGAAGTGGTTGCTGGACGTATAGAACATGCAAATTTGGCAGGTCGCTTCATGTGTAAAATCGCGAATGAAGGATGAGTGAACGGAGGCTAAATGATGGAGAGGGATTGGATTCCCGGAAAAGAAATTGGAGGCCACAGCTTCTTCTTCTACAAAGTCAGGTTGATCCAGCGAAATCGCATTGCCTGTGTTGATTGAACTTCTCGTCAGTGGAAAGGGACTGCTAATGCTCAAGCAATATCGAAGGTAGTGAGGACACTTTGCGATTCCACTGCAATTTGACTGGAAGTTGGTGAAGGCGTTGGGTAGTGGAAGGAACGAACACTGCTATTATGTTATAATTTCAGACAAATGATTACTTTGCAGCCACTTCGATCGGCACTGAACGTTCTGTAGACGTTGGTTATTTTGCGTGCTTGCTAGAGTCAAGCTTTCGCTTCAGCTTCTTCTCCATTCTTCGCCTCAACCAATCATTCACACTTTCCTCTTCCTCCATCCCTATCCAACCCTACTTTGATGTACTAGCAATTCGACCACTCTTTACTTACTTGACGTGACACATCCCTCGTTATGACACAGTCGCGCATCATCCAGACCGTTTGTCTCTTCGAATATTTTGCCACCAATCCAAATGCTTTAGCCTACCCTGATTGGTGCTCTGGCATGAGATATCTCGCGCGCAGTCTACAACTCGACATCTCGCACCTAAATTGACTCAGTTGTGCCTTAAGGGAGGCTTCAAACCTGCAAACACGACGTGTGTGCATGTGTGTGTGTTTGTGTGCGGCTCATATCCAACTGGAGTGTCTCCTTCCGCTAAAAAAGACGCTCAATCTGTAGCAACCATCTCACTCTCCGAATCAGGTAGTCAATGGCACAACTCTCCAAATATCGTTTACTTCTCTTCTCTCTTCATAGGCGATGCCAAAGAAGCCAGTCACCTTCTGCGGAGCCTTCCACCATGAGCTGCATGTTGGCATCAACGCGGACACGGCCAATTGATGCTGTTATTGTAAATGTCGATCTCATGCGAAATCACCAGGTGAAAAGGGCATTTAACGTTGACTGCATTCGCTTACTAGGATGCTACTTGTGTTTCACAGCATCTGCAATTCGCATGCAGGATCCCACCCAGACCGAAAGCATATTCTTTAAAGAATTCTGCTTCTCCTACACTTTTGTCGCCGTTCGGTTGCTGCCCACTTTCCTCCCAGTAATATTTTGCAGCAGCTGTGGTTCTGCCTTCCCGTAATACCAGCGGTTTCATTGTTGCATCTTTCGTGTCGCGTCCGCCAATTGCATCTATTTCGTGGTTGGAAGGCGCTCCAGACTATGCATTAGACGTGAATTCTAACGAATGCAGAATTAGCGAAGCGATCTTTACGACTAACAAGGGAATCGAGCTGTGTTAGTGTAGACTCTTTTTGTACCGACGGGATTCATTTGATTACTCCATACAGCAGTCGGAAAGCGGGTCTTTGTGCAAGATTTAGAAACCATTACTCTCTCCGTAACTTTGGTGGCAGACAGTATGCCGGTAAGTTAAGTGAAACCATTCGTGAGTGGGAAGGTGGAGTTCATACTAGAAGTGTGAGTGCCTCTTATTGAAGCTATTGGCACTCGCCTCGTACTTAGCCGGCACAATTCCAGACGAGGCAATCGCTCGTCTTCAAGAGTGTGTTAAATCAACGAGGTGGTGTCAAGAGGCAAGGTGAAGTGATCCACATCTGCTTACCGCATTCGCAGCCGCTCCATATGCCAAAACCACAACAGAATGAATTTCGCACTGCTTTAAAGACTCCCTCTGAGGATATATTTTAATGTTATCTTAGTAGTGCTTAAAGTATCGCTAGTTTTCTTTCCTCTTGCAAATTCCCGACCAGGTAAAATGAAGGTTTACATGCATGCATCTATTATGCACTGGCTTTGGAGCTAGACAGTACTCATAGAGTTTTCAAGAAGACGAAGCATTCATTCAGTACGAAAGAGTCACGCAACATTGCGGTTCCACGCCGTGTTTGTGACATTGCCTTGACGCTTTTTGCGCAGATTTACATTCACAAGGAAGCCTTCATGCTAACTTGAGCGGAATAGCTTCTCTCAATGATATGGTCTTAATACAGCTTGAGGAAATTTATTTTGGCATGTTTACTATGTAAATGGAGCAAAGCGTGCTCTATTGGCTAATCCCATCCCCATCGAGAAATAGCTTCAGTCTAATTAGAGAAAACCCTTTTGCTATAATGCAAATGTCATCCCTCTCTACAGCACACAGACGCAATGAACCCGCCTTCAAAACTACCAAATCCTCTGCCGGCACCACCACCAACGAAAGCAAATATTAACCCTAGTTACAACCAAGCCGTTCTGCAGATTGCAATAGAGTGCCATTTGCAGCAGAGGAATGATTTTGTGCCTATGCCAACAACGTAGTTGGAAGGAATGTCGAGTCCTAATTAGCTATTGCTTGAGTTGTTGAGCGACTAACAAACCCAACCACCATCCTCTTAGCAGCCCTACTCAAGCATCACCTTTGCCACGGTAAGGTGTCAACAACCGTTGAATGGAAGCAAATAAGACATGCAGCAATTGGGCATTTTCCGTTTTCCCCAAAAACAGTTCACATCGAGGCGCTAAGTCACCCCGTTCCCACCTGCCACTGTCACCGTCAACAACAATGCATGCCGATGGCAGCTTGATGAGCCTGCGATGACGCTGGTAAGCGTCTTTAAGCTAGCGTCGTTGGCAGTGACGGTGGCAGTGAAGCAAGTGCTCGTCAATAAGATTGCCCATTACCGCCATCACCCACCAATCTTCACTGGCTAACTATTTCAGCAGACGAAGGCTGCGATCACAAATTTCATGGGCAAAGTGCGATTTTTGAGGGCAAACTCGACACCTAGTGCCTCCGCGCTTATCGCATTATGCTCCACCCGAGAATTCCACTCTTTCCACACTTTTCGCTTAAAATGCCTTTAGCACCAATTAGAGCCACATGCTAGGTGGATTTGCCTGATTCCTTCACAAATCAGACTTCATTCGCCTTCATCGTTCCTCAACCAAAGAACACATCACCTAACGAACCATTGAAACAACTCTAATCAAACCCTTCCACAGCTGCTCAGCATAACGTAAAAATGCGGAGAAGGGCTGCTCTTGCACAACGAAAGCTAGACCTACTTCCTTCCCCACATCAAATTCAATAAAACATTTAACGGCAGCACACCACAATGCACGCGGACGCGCGCGCGAGTGTAATCAAATAGGCTTCACTTGAAATGCAGAGACAGTGTCGTGATCTTCATTGCAGGACGAATGAGAGCCCTCCATAAGCGACTCGAATGTCTCCCACTGTCTACCATTTCACAGATTCATCATGGCCTACTTCACCACCACACTAAGTTCACAGCATCAGAAGACGACAAAAAAACTAAAAGTGGTAAAACTCATGCATGAATGTCCAACTTACTGCAAAACTACGACACACGGGCGTGAATGAGAAAACAACTCAGAAAGACAAAAGTCAAGATTGCTTCTAGTTGCGGTCTGCATGGTGATGCAAAACACGTTCTACGAAGATGATATCGACAGAACATCGCGGATTCAGGTTCACGAATAGTGAAATCGCGAAGTCTCCAATGCCCATCCCCGCATACATCTTCCACCATTACGAAATTGAACGATGAGTGATATGTGCAGATGGAATAAACGGTTTCGTTCCTCATTACAGCAGAGATTGTTCACCAAGCAGATGGGAAAATTGGAATGAAGAGCAACGGTTTCTGAACATGAAGGCACCCTAATGCAATGCATTGAATTGCTTCCAGGTGTTCCTGGTGGGAACGTGTTATCTGGCGGATGGAAGGGAGCAATGCATGGAAGATGTGATTTCAAAGGCTGTGGGACACTAAGCGGAAGGATACGAAACGCAAGTGTCTCAGGTTATTTGATTGCTACCATGAAGTTGACCTTTCCCTCCCATCTTCTTTGATGTTTGTTAGGATGATCATCCATCCATCCATTCAAAATGCTTGACCTCTTCAAAAATTGTTTTTAATTCTCTATAAAGTAAAATATGTCAAGTGCATTTGCCACCTAGAATGGTTTACTTTCAACGGGTCTCAACGTCTTTGGTTGGTACATTTCTTGAGTCACTTTATTGATGAATCGTTGCTGTTCACACTACCTGTTGGGTTCAGTTCTGAGTGCAATGTGCACGCCGCATTAAAAACGAGCCTCACTGATCAGCCCTCACTTTCAGTTGAGCAGCCTCAACAGTCTGTTAGCTTTACAGGCAGAATGGAAATTTAGCCTAAATGAGAAGATACAAAGCAGAACCAGCTGCGGCTTTTGTTTTTAGGATAGTCGATAGTTAGGGCATCATCCAACCGGTTAAGGCAAGTGCATTTCTTTGCAACCACTACTTGGACAGTGTCCTTCCACCTTGAGTATCCCGCCGTAGGCTTCGAAGGGTGGTCACTCACACCCTCCCCGTGAATGCAATTAACGATTGTTTCATCGAATCGCAAATGACCAAGTCAGTCGACACCGCCTTGGATCTTCCACTGCTGGTGATTCGTGCGTGTACGTTTGCACTACTTAATCTCACTAGCAAGGTTGTATCTCCGTAACCGGGAGAGTGAGAATGCAAGAGGAGGATAAGTCTTGTAAGGGCACTTGAATCACTTCTTTTAAGCTGGACATCACTGAATTTCATTGCATCAAGCACAAACTTCTGCAAGTAGTGGGCTAAGGATTGCCTGAGTTTCTAAATCGGAAAGCTAAACTGGACGAAGGGAGTGCGAGTGCTAGCACAGAGGCGAGTGGAGCCACACATGCAAGCCCTTTTCGAGCAGGACCCCAACAGTCGCCTACTTGCTTGGTTGGCTCGAAAGATTCGGACATCATTCACTTGAGAAGCATTCATTAACGAATTGGATGGAGCCAACAAGCTACAATTTCTCAAGCCGTCAGACCCCAATTGAGACGTGCACGCTTGCATGCAAACAGGCAAGCAAGTGGGGACCAACTGCTGCGGCACGAAAACATGAATGAGTTGAGGAGGCAAAGGAGAAGGTGGACTAGGAGAAAAGAAGAGAGCGGGACTCACTTGACGGTCCCAGTGGTTGATTTGGCTGTTCGTGAACCTGAATGCCACGATGTTCTGTCGATATCATCTTCGCGGAACGTGCTTAACATCACTGTGCAGACCGCAACTCGTAGCGGGCTTGGGCTGTGTCTTTCTGAACTGTTTTCCGATTTACGCTTGTGTGTTGTAGTTTTGCAGTGAATTAGGCATTCATGCACGGGATTTTCCACTTTTTGGTTTTTGCACTTTTCAGATGCTGCAAACTTAGTGTGTGGTGAAGCAGGCCATGATGAATCTGTGGATTGGTAGACAGTGAGAGATTTTCATGTCGGTCGTGGAGGGCTCCAATTCGTCTTGCAATATAGATCTCGACATGTACGACACCGGTGTGGTAGATGGCGTGGCGGTGTGATGGGTGTCGCTTTTGTGGCACAAGCGTGAGGTAATGGCATGGGCGCATGCTGGGCAGACGAGACGAGTGCGAGATTGGCGTTGAAACGATAGGCAGGCTTGTTGTTGTGTTGAGAAAGGATGGTTGGAAATGAGGAGGAGTGTCATGAAGCCAAGTCTAGTTTTGTTTGTTTTTCAAGAGATCAAGTTTGTTTAGATTTGCTGTTGCTAGGCTATTTTTCACACTGTCTGTGTATAACTAGCGAAACCTGCTTGTTTACACTCGCGTGCACGTCCGCGTGTATTGTGGTGTTCTGCCTTCTTGTGTTTTTGTGAATGTGATGTGGGGAAGGAAATTGGACAAGCTTTTGTTGTGCAAGAGCAGCCCTTCTGTGCATTTATTCGTCATGCTGAGCAGTTGTGGAAGGGTTTGATTGAAATTGGTTCAATAGTTCTTGAGGCGATGTGTTCCTTGGCTGAGGAAGGACCAATACTAATAAGGCTGATTCGTTAAGAAATTGGGCAAATCTGCCTAGCATGTGGCTCTAACTGGTGCTAAAGGCAATATGGGTGAAAAGTGAGAGAAGAGTGGAGTATTTTGGGTGGAGCATAATGTGATAAGCGTGGAGGCATTGGTGAGCAGCATTAGATGTTAAGTTTGCCCTCGAAAATCGCACTTTGCACAAGGAACTTGTGATCACAGTGTTCGTCTGCTGAAACAGTCAGAGAAGGATGGTGGGTGATGGCAGTAATGGGCAATCTTATTGACGAAGACTCGCTCCGCTGCCACCATCACTGCTCACAATGCTGGTTAGAAAACGCTTATCAACGTCATCGCGGGATCAGCAGACTGCCATAGGCATGCATCATTGTCGACGGTGACAGCGACGAACGGGGATGGGGTGACTTAGTGACTGAAAATGTCCAATTACTGCAGGCTTTACTTGCTTTCATAGCATGATGGCAAAGGCGATGCTCGAGTAGGGCTGTTGTGAGGGTGGCTGGTGGGCTTGTCAGTTGCTCAACAACTTGAGCGATAGCTAATTAAGGCCCGACATTCCTTCCAACTACGTACTTAGTCAGCTGGCCGATTAGTTGAATGATGAGAGCACAAACAGTGCATTGGACAGTCCAGTCGAATGAGTGGGAGCAACAAATGAACCAGCGTCTCTAGTAGGTAATTTGTCTATTGCCACCGTCCCATCTGGCAGTCAGTGCGTCGGGGACGTATCGATACAATCGCACTGCTGATGACGAAGCATTATCTCACTGCGAGCACAGCTGGAAATGTTTAAATGACAAAAGCGGTGCTCTATCACCAAAGTTGACAACGGTGACTACTGAGGGAGGGGAAATGGTGTGCGTGGGGCGAATCAATTTTAGTCCCTCTGCATCTTTGACCATTACAAGAGGTCGCGTCTCTTATTGGGCAAATCTGCCTAGCATGTGGCTCTAACTGGTGCTAAAGGCAATATGGGTGAAAAGTGAGAGAAGAGTGGAGTATTTTGGGTGGAGCATAATGTGATAAGCGTGGAGGCATTGGTGAGCAGCATTAGATGTTAAGTTTGCCCTCGAAAATCGCACTTTGCACAAGGAACTTGTGATCACAGTGTTCGTCTGCTGAAACAGTCAGAGAAGGATGGTGGGTGATGGCAGTAATGGGCAATCTTATTGACGAAGACTCGCTCCGCTGCCACCATCACTGCTCACAATGCTGGTTAGAAAACGCTTATCAACGTCATCGCGGGATCAGCAGACTGCCATAGGCATGCATCATTGTCGACGGTGACAGCGACGAACGGGGATGGGGTGACTTAGTGACTGAAAATGTCCAATTACTGCAGGCTTTACTTGCTTTCATAGCATGATGGCAAAGGCGATGCTCGAGTAGGGCTGTTGTGAGGGTGGCTGGTGGGCTTGTCAGTTGCTCAACAACTTGAGCGATAGCTAATTAAGGCCCGACATTCCTTCCAACTACGTACTTAGTCAGCTGGCCGATTAGTTGAATGATGAGAGCACAAACAGTGCATTGGACAGTCCAGTCGAATGAGTGGGAGCAACAAATGAACCAGCGTCTCTAGTAGGTAATTTGTCTATTGCCACCGTCCCATCTGGCAGTCAGTGCGTCGGGGACGTATCGATACAATCGCACTGCTGATGACGAAGCATTATCTCACTGCGAGCACAGCTGGAAATGTTTAAATGACAAAAGCGGTGCTCTATCACCAAAGTTGACAACGGTGACTACTGAGGGAGGGGAAATGGTGTGCGTGGGGCGAATCAATTTTAGTCCCTCTGCATCTTTGACCATTACAAGAGGTCGCGTCTCTCAGACCATGTTTGCTGCCAAAATTGCAAGGTAGAACATCAAATGGATTCGGGTGCACCTGACTAGGTGAGAACCACTTGTCCAGGTCTGCCACGGCGGAAAGGTAAGTGGGTAGGTGGGTGGGTGGGAAGTCAGTCATCCACTCAGCTTATCAGACAAATGAGCTTGCTTGCTGACCTACATGGGCAGGCAGGTGGGTGTGCTACACGCGACTGGAGTAACTTGATTTGTGTTTTTCGTTCAGGCTCATCCTCCAGCACATCAATTGAAACAGGTGCTGAACTCTGCTTCCCCTGCCTCAGCGAGTGGCGCGGGAGCAGGTAGCGGTCACGCCTCGTTGGTGATTTGATGAATGGAGAGGTGTGAAAAGGGTTGTACTGGTTCAAAGGGTACTCTTCTTCCTCGAAGGAAGAGGTGTGTTCGTCGAATACTTCTCGCCTAATATTGAGGACTACTTTGTCAACAACACATACACTGCAAAGGTTCCAACGTAAAAAACGGATGTAGATCTGTCCACATTAGTTAATAATGCGGTGGTAAACCTGGCTAATGCCACCGCTGCGTGTTCTTAGCAGTTTGTGTACAATTTTAGTTCCGATAGAGCCTATATAGAAGTTAGTTTATGAAAAGTACTTTCGCGCAATTCGCATATGAATTGATAAATACGTGCTCCATTAGCTACTGCCACCTCCAATGGTAAATTGCATGAACATGGTATGACGCAAATGTCATCTTCTGTTTTAGTTCATAGAGGCCACGCAATCGACTATACCGCCGCGTCCCCTACGTTCATCACTAACGAGAGTGATTTCAAACCAGACTTGCAGCCTGCCCACTCCATCGGTGCAAATGGGAAGCAATTTCGTGCACATGCAGAATGTTGAGCGTGCACAATGTCGAGAACGCCCTCTTCCACATCCCAATGCTGTTCCTCCTAATCGCAGCATTTAAAGGAGTAAATATGATCGCTCTTTCTGGTTCCTTCCAACAATCCTCCCAACGTTGATTCAGTCACACTGCTCACTGAGAAGAAGGAAGTCGTGACCTCGCACGCATTCCCTTATTTCGTTACCGCTTTTAACGCTACGAAGAGTAGTCTAGAGAAGGGTGAAAAACAAAAGTAACCACTGCTCCTAAACAACCTAAACTGTGCTCCCAAGGTTGATTACTGTTTGTTGCTCATAAACGAAGGGAATTCGTGGTCACACACTACTTTCTCTCACTTACAATCTGCGTGATTTCTAGTCTCCAATTATTGCAAGACACTTCGGTTTTTCGTGTTCATGATGCTTGTTTCGCAAGTAGCCCGTGGACTACACGACCGGCCAATGTTGGTCACAAAAATAGCGATGGGATGCCATGCCGAGCTACAGCTATGTGCAGAACAACAGCACGGCACTGCACAGCAATTATTCATGCCCTTCCCCCTAACGCTTAACTCATGTCCAAGCACAGGCTTCTAAGGCAGGTGTCACTTCGTCCACACAAAGCGGTGCCATGGTCGCCTGTGCACGCGTGTGTCATGCACGCCATGTTGACTCGCTGATTAGGGATGAAAGCCTTGCTCAAAACAGGACAAATTATAGGCTAGGGCATGTGGTTTTTGACAAGATTTTAGTGCTACAAATACGATTTGGATAGCCAGTAATGCCGAATCTGTGATGGCATACCCAGTTTTCTAGCTTTAATACCACAAATAGCTTTTTCTTCCTACTTATTTCTTTTATAAGTAGAGGACAAAGGGATTGGAGGTAGCTTCAAGCTAGTGGAAGCATTTATCGAACTGTCATCGAAATTAGGTACCTAATGCAACAGGCAATCAGCAATTTGAACCTTCTTTCTTCTTAATGACTCTTTTCCCATTAGCTAGTGGAATACATGGCCGGCGAACCATGGACACGAGGGGCGAGAACTGACGATGGTACGTCATGCCAAGCTACAGCTATGTGTAGAAGGAGTTCATGAAGATGCTGCAAGGATGTCAAGCATGCGTCATGCATTTGCCTGCGTTCCGGTGTCTACCAGTCCTACGTTCAACGGTACGTGTTTGTGCGTGCGACGGCTATAGCGAGGCACTAAACAATTGCCTTTGTAGAATAAGCTGTGTTCAGGTTGGTAAGAGGAGGTAGCTACAACTGAAAGGAAACACGAATTCACAGCATTTTTGCATGAAGCATTGCCAGCCATCGGCGTCACATATAAATGACACGTTGGTTGTAACGGTCGGTTGTCCTTCAAGTTCCAGGTAGTGAACGCACTTGGTACACCCTTCATGGCTTCAATTCGGACGGTTCTTGCCACTTTGCATGAACTAGTTATTAAAGGCATTATTAAGCAGCAAATTAGTCATAGCTCAGTGCATGCCCATCTCCTATTTTTTTACTGCACAGATAATGCCGCACTCGAATTCTCTGTATAAACAGGCGGTTGTAAGAACGCCGTTTTACCATCGCAATAGCGATAGCCCTCAAACTGAAAACTAGTGAATGGAAGTCATTCCTGTCCACAAGTGGAATTCCATGATGCGACGCTTAATGGTAGAACTAAAGAAATGATTATTAAATCTTCCCTTACCTTTAACATTACGCTACATGCATGTGAGCGAACCTTCTCTCAACGTGATGGCTGACATGCTCAATACTTTGCTTTGCTCTTGCTCATTTTGGATCGGGAGGAGTCTTTCGCTTGCATGTTTTCACTGCCCACTTGCTCTAGGGTGGCATTGTATCCCCTGCTTCCTGACCATACATAAACACATATGATCCTAGAACTTCAACCTTATATCTGCCGCAACAGGAAAAGAACTGTTGCTCACAAATGCACGCATGCATACTCAAGTACATGGGTATGGTCGTGGTGCCTACCATCATCATGCCTCATGTACTGCATTACATCACAATGACAACCGCCATTCTAAAATCTGATTTAGCACGTTGTATTTAATCTTTTGCATATTTGGCTCCATTATACACAACAGCCCTAGTTGTTTTGTCGGTGTCTGTTCGTGTGCCTGACCAAGTGAATAGGTGGATCGCCTGTGGGGTGGAATGGCTGCGACAATACAGTATCAGCCTGACAGAACGAAGAGACCCTCTTCAATGCCACTAACCTAAGACCATTCTGGAGACAGAAACCACTTCATCCCCTAGAGCAAGTCTATGCACTCTGTTGCTGATGGGATGATTGAACGAATCGCTTCACCGTAAATAATAAGTAGTCAATATCGTCAGTAATGTGGCACAAGATGTCACTGCAGAGCAAAATTTTAAGCACGTACTTGTGAGAGACGAAACGTTGAATGATTACACACTCGAGCTAAGTATATGCAAGCTGGCATGCTTAAATGCAGACGACGTTCCAGTTCTGACCACGTCGCCCACATTCATTGCGAGAGGGTGTGCCTCTTCCAATGGCCAGAGGCCAACCGGCCAACCGGCCAACCGGCCAACCGGCTAGTACAATATGGCCACCCAAGTGACCGAAACCGGCAATTCGAACAAACAAAGAATTACAGGCATAGATACGTGCACTTTGGCGGCATTGGTTAAATATCTTGCTTCTACGTCAGTGAGCCTGCTTTTACACCTCCATTACTTTCGAAAAGCTCGCTCGTTTCGTCTTAGTGTCTTCTTTCTGTAAATAAAGAATTCATCACTGCCTCTTTGTTTTTGGCACATTTGCTTTGACTGCATTAGCGAATGCTCCGCAGTCTCTTCGCGTGCATTTATGTGGTGCACATGGCTGTTTGGCATGCGCAGTAGAAGTAGAGTCGTAAGTGCACAGTACACACTACATGAAGAAAGGACGTGGTTTTCTACTTCAATTTCTTTGCTGTTGCGTCAGTAAGACTGGAAGCGGTTGCTTACCCACCTAATCACCCATCTATTCAATTATTAATCCAACTACTTACTGCTGTGACAGGCCTCAACCTTGAATTTCAAACGTTGTTGAGCGTTAAGGGAGGGAACTGCAGGAGCAGTTCCTGTGGCCTGTTTACAGCAGTCGAATGCCTTTTCGATGAGGGAGCAGGTACGTTTTCTGTGGTCCAACTTCCTGCCGTGTATGTGCCTAGCATTATCTCTGCGAGGCAGGTGCGCTAAACGTGATCTTAAGGACTGGACCTGACAGGCTACTGCTCTAACAGTAGCGAACGACTGCGGTACTGCGAGTCAAACGTGGCCGTTAAAGCCGATTACACTAATCAATCAAAAGCGCATGACACAGCTTTCATGAAGACGCAGTTAAATGGCATACACTTTTACTAAGAAAGAGGTGAGGAGAGTAGGAGAGAGGAGAGGGGAGCAGTGTAAGTCCATAGAGTAATTGAGGGTGGGTGAAGGTGAAATTCCTTATAACGTTCACTGTCAACTAACAGGAACTGTCCAGTTTTGATTTCCACAACCGCAGACTGCCATGTCTGGGAGCCATTTTATTTGGTGCTGCTCTCATTATATCACTTTGTTAAAATAAGTCCCCTTGTTCTGTGTCTGTGCAGGCAACGGGGAACCCTGACTACACGGCAGGCAAATCCCTACCATCCGGAGTGAAAGCTTTTGCCACTTCGATGGGCAGCTTTGTTTGTATTGCTACGGATCTGAATAAGACGCACAATGGGCGCTTGACCACTACACCTCTCCTCCCACCACGACAATGACATGGTATGCTGGCAGACCCACGCACATACACACAAACACGTATTCTTAGGTGTTTCTATGCGACACAGGTTAAGGGGGCTACCTAAAAGCCAAAAGAAGAACATGGAAAATGGCATTCCTGCACAAAGTGGGACAGACAGAGGGAATACAGTGTAGGTGGTAGGGTAAGGAGAGGAGTGCATACACTTACCACCTTATTGTATACCACTATGTAGAGAGACTCTCCGAAAGGAGGGAAGAGAGGAAGTGTCAATAAGGTAAAGAGGTAGGAGGTCGGCCAAATTATAAAACATGAGGTAAGAACTTGAACCAAGTTGCTAGACTTTACTTTCAAAGGCATGACTGGTGAGGGAGAAGAAGAATGAGGAGGAGGAGGAGGAGAAGCACGCAAAATGTGGAGGCGTTGAGATTGGTTTTAATGGTGGCAATTAAGACGGTTACCAACCCAACCCAACCCAACCCACAGCACCCTCTTCTACGCAAGGCTATCATAATGCAGCATAGGTGGCTACCCTGCTCTGATGTGATCCATTCTAGTTCTGGCCAGTCTAGTCTAGTCTAGTCTATTTCGATGCATCAGCTGCTGCCGCAGCCGATTTGGTTGTCTGCAAAGGCAAGCAGGAGAGGCAAAAGAAAAAGTGGTGCAAAGTATGCCTGGATTAAAGGAATCGGCATCCCAGCCCTTAATATTGCCACAGAGCTGGCGAAGGCGACTTCCAATTTTCTAGGATTTCCATCTGCTTAGGCCATTTTGTGCATTTGGAACGGCGGTGTAGGGGGTTAAGTGTGACGAGGAGGCAAAAGTGGAGGACGAGTTGGAAACCGAAGAAATGGTAGCGGAGGAAGAGGATTAGGAGTGACATTAATATCAGCTTCCTTTGATAGGGGTAAGTCGATTCGTCGAGAGTGTCAACCTTCAGCTTTTCCTTCCATCACGTTGTTTTGCGCACACTGCCCTGCTCTTCTCACCACGAGACGCCCACGTCCCCAATCTAAATGAAAGACATGGGCATTATTGGGGGGAGAAATAGACCATGGAATGAAGGGTCCAGTGTTGGCAAATCGGGTGGACGACAGCACTTTGCCATTTCACCATTCTTCTTACAGCCCTCCAATAAACCGATGAGGAGCAAATCGCTTCTTCCGTCAGTGAGCTCTTCCACTATGCTTGGAACAACAGTGAGAAATGAACGCCAGCTGAAACAACATCCCCGAAAATATGTTTTGGACTGACCGGTCCCCTACTGCCTCCCTGCTCTTATGCTGCCCTCCTTTAGGAGGGAGTATGAACTAATACTTTGTAGTTTGATATTTGACGTCACCATCTACCTCCTCTTTTTCTCCCATCCCCCGAAGTTTCACCCATTTGTGAAGTTGGCCCCACTTTGCATTTATCGGGTCTCAAGTAGTGCATGTGTCATTTAGCTTCGCCTATCCACAGATGTCTAACCCACTCTTACCCTCTTCAACTCCCCAGGTCAAAGTAAAGTACGGACTTGACCTGCTTACCACGAACTCTGCCCCACGCATCTCATATTGGAGCTGCTCCTAGGTGCAGTCTTGATGGAGGATTTGTTGGTGCGACGATCGTAGGGATCGGTCGAAGAGAAGGGGGTGGAGGGGAGTTTTGTGTGTTGCTCGTACCTGCATCACACTTGTTCCACCCTTCTTCCAACTTGTGGGACCTCCTCTCTCGTCATTGCTCTTGTAAAGCACCTACTACTCCAGCCCTCCTTATGCTGGTAATATTCTCATCTCAGTGTGCATTTCGTTCGCTTAGATGACTTCATTCATTCTTCGTCGTGTTAAAAGGTAATTGGTTTCTGCCAATCCGTGAGGAGCGCGAACACACACCACGGACACCAACAGTGACTAGTTGGTAAAATGGTGACGTAAAATATAGAAAGAACTTACCATCTCTTCTTCTGCTGCTCCAATTCCGCATTTCACACAGAGAGGTTAACTACGTACTCTGTGCCACTCATCTTCTCGGCAATCTCAATCCTGCTAACACAACTCTGTTTTATGCATACATTTATGCAATGTTCTCTTACACTAACCAAAGTCGCATGTACTTGCGAAAGACTTCTACATACCCCAACTGATGCACCGTAAACAGCTGCAAGTCAGAGGCAAGCATTTTGCCGGTAGCTTCTGCAAGATTTGGTGTCATCGAAAGCCAGAGCATTTGGTTAGTGAAGAGGTGGCCGAGGGAACGATGCTGAGAAGTGAGGCAGTCGGTGAGCTACAGTCAAGTGTGTTGCGAGTTTCAGTGCCTCAACTTTAGTGATGAATAGAGGAGGTGGGAGGACTTTAAACTTGTGTATATCCATTGGGTTTTCTCCCCACAGGAAAGGTTTTGCTTAGTTGTCCGTCTACATTACTAAAAACACTAACTTGTTCTACTAATGAGCGAAAGGCCACTTTCCAATTGTATTTTAAAACATCTTGCCTCATGCAAAATTAGCTCAAAGCGGAGCAGGAGGTAAACCAGTTCTACTTACCGCCTCATTCACCTTGTCCTCTTCGTCTCTTTCACGTAACATTTGTCGAATCCCACCAGGAATGAGGTTACTTCTTGACTATTGCTTATTTTGCCATGTGGCATGAAAATTTGTGTGGGAACTAGAACAGAACTGGTGTATATACCATGCTAAGCTCGCGTTCCACGGGGCTTTTGATGGATAATTGGCGATTTGGATGGAAGTTCTTCGGTTGTGCATTGATAAGTCCTTAAGCAGAATCGTTGGCAAGGCATCAACAGTCATCTCCCTCCTCGTGCCCTCTGTAGTCCTTGGTGCAATGCGTCAGCGAAGGTCTCCGCCTGTTCGTTGGGTTCGACTGCGTGTGAAACAGTGAAGATGGAATATTCGTGAGTGCCATAACCCCGTCTGTAGCCAAGAACTCCACTAGCTCGTGTTGACCCAAGATTTGGCATGGTGCTTGAAGCCAGAAAATGCACACAAAGAGGTGGTTTCACTCTGTTTGAAGCTGTCCCTCAGTCAATGTGGACCGAGACCGTTCACAAGTGGCCTCCACAGGGTATACACTTAATTATTGGTCCAGCCACGAAACATGCAATGGCCGCTCAACCTACCTACATGCGCTATTTGCGAATAAAGCCCCTTGATTTACTCATTCTCAACTGCTAGCAGTTTCTTTGGAATGCGTCATGATTGGCCAGCAAGTATCTGCTTCATGTCAGCTTTCGTTCTTTGAAGAGAGTGAGTGGAGGGCAGGTAAGAGGCATTGATTCCCTCCTTAAAATCCACGGGAGACTGTACCTGTCTGTGCTAACTTCAAGCACTTCATAATGGGTTAGTACGTCCAACCTTACTCCAAAATGAGCTACAAGGCTGAATACTTGCCTTCACACCTCGCCTTCCTTGAGAGGCGTACCTGGCTGTGAATAGATAAGTGCCAAATTCTGCTGGGGCAAAGCAGGTACAGTCGACTAGCTGAGGAGATTGAAGAGGACTTGCTAGCCACACCTCGTCAGATGAAGTGGTCACTCAGCTCCATTCGCTTAGACTATGGCATCCGCGATGCACGAGGGACATTTTGTGGTGGAAGAAGATGCAGTAGCCACTACACTGGTTACCGCTAAAGAGATGTTAGCTGGGTGGGACCTGGGCCTTGTCAACCAGCGGATCGGTTTGACAGAAACGCTTGAGGCTTTGGTACGGAAACGATTAGGACGAGAACGTATGTGTGACACCTGAACAAATAATGTAGGGTTAGATAGGGTGGAACATAATGCGAAAACCTCTCGGATGTGGATTGTGGATCGTCTCCTACGTCTTCGCTTGCTTTTCTCAGACCCACCATAACCATTTTTCCGCACACATCACCTCAGCTCTTGGGTTCCTCTTTCGTCTTTTCGCCTCTTGGTAGTGGGACCGGTGCCTCCAACATCCTCCTCGCTAAACTCATAATTAAGATACTAGAATGACTTCATTTCTGCTCCATCAGTCAAATGAGCGGTCTCTGCAAAGTTTTAGGCGCTACGATAACAAGTCTTCGTGGCAACCTTATCAATAAAGAAAGCAGATTCTCCACTTCGCTAGCCCGTCGCCTCTCACTGTTTGTCGTTTTGCTCGGGCTCACTTCATTGTGTTGGTTCGGGTACACTTCAACAAAAGTCACAAGAGGACGTGGGTCTATGCGGCAAAGTGAGTCATGCCAACACCTTACTACCCTCGCTTCACCTCCATTCCTCCTCTATAGTGCTGTCTTACCTATTCACCAATCCAGTAATGATTAAATACTTGTTTTTTCACGCTACGAAACCTTCAGATCTTAGAAGCGAACTTCGTCTTCCTGAACGGAGAAGGCACATAGTAAAGATACAATGAGGTGAAAATGATAAAAGGAAACAAGAGAACTCCCACGTGCCTGTTAACTGAAATAAGGCTGGCAATCTTTGAGGTGGACGCAAAACTCAATTCCCAAAAAAACATTACTGACTGCATAAACCATTTTCCCCTTCCTAGAAGTCCTAGGATCAGAGTCTGGTTCCTCAAATGATAGAACCTGTTACAAATGCCTCATCGTGCGAGATGTCGACATCACTGAGGGAAGGTGAGTTGCAGAACTGAGCCCATTTGACTACAAGTTGCAGGAATGAAGTTTTGTGCGTCCACAGTCACTGCATCAGAGACATTCAAGCCCATGTGGCAGTCTTTCCGTCGATAGGTAAAAACCATCTCTCGATTGCATAAAAGCACATTGGCATTGTCTAAGCCATCTTCTGTTTCACCGTAGTGTGTTTGTTGTTCGATGAGCCGCCTTTTTCAAGATATACGCTTGTGCTGTATTCAGTGAGAAGCCAACGTGTGCCAGTCTCAAAGGGGCACACATGCTCTGTCTAGCGGTATGGTATTAAATGACGTCAAAATGGTTTGCATACAGAGCTTTGTTCGCGCCAAGACATGCCCTGCGATTTGCACTGCTGTCTAGAAGGCATAATAACAACGTTGCGCTCATAGCCGACTATGTTCACTTCGGTGGCCTTCCTTACGACAAAATGGATCACAGAGGATCCCACTTTTACCGTGCCCGATTTCATATTCAAGGCCTCATATTCGTTTGTTTGTACAGCCACTCTGTAGTGCTGGTCTCCTGGAACAGACTTCAAACGCGATCGCAAATGTAAGGGTCTTATAGGTGCCCAACGTTGCGATCACACATCTTTCTTTTTATCTTTGCCACTTTATTTTAGGAGAAACCATAGCGACATTGTTTGAGCCACAATGAGCGTGATGTGCTTACGTCACAAGCTCCCCACATCGACAGTAAATGCGTGCAAGCAAGTCTTCTCCTGCACCGATCCGCGCTATTCACAAGTGGCTGCAATGGAATTCACCCCTTTTCATAGGAAACTGGTCGAAGCACCTCGTGGGGCGTGGATGTTTAGAATTGTTGCTTTCTTTGTGTCACAAACCGCTCTTAACAACTTTGCGCGGGACCAATGGAAGTGGCTTGTTCATGATGCGTAGGTTTGCACTAGTTCCAAGTTCCTGATTGTGAGTGCGACTTGATTTTTAGAATGCAAAGGGAAAAAAGAGAGGAGCACGAACTAGGGTAATTAATGGAAAGAAATGATTCTGGTACAGTTCGAGTGACGCAAGTGATAGGGTTTTGAAAACGATCTACAATCCTGCAATCCGTCCCACTGCCCTCACTTGCACTCTTTTGCAGTCGCTCATTCGTTTAAGCCCATCCTGTCTTTTAAAGGAATAGGATTGCGCCCTCCAGTTCTTAGTAGTTTCGTCAGGCAGATCCGCTCTTGTCTTGTTAGATTATCAACGATTGCAATAAAAGGTGGGTGAATAACGAGAAGGCGACAACAATCCTGGATTTCAGCATACTGCTCAGTCAAGGTATCTAGCGAAGAAGCCGGATTCATTAAAAACGAACAAAAATGAGACAGTGCTCGCGAAATTTATGGGATCGACAAATGGAATTGGGTAAGAGGAAAGTAGATTCTTTGGGATTTTATTTGGCGTAAGGAAAACGATCGAAACTGGATTGACCGAGCATGGAGATAACACCTTGTTCATGACTCCCATACAGCAGTGCAAATCGCAGATCATCATGCCAAACGAACAACTACTCGTATGCCAACGTTGAAGACTTCTCTCAATATTCGTCTTCATTAACATTCTGACAGGGCACTTGCTTTTTTAAACGAAGCATACCGGGACGGAGAGCAACTGGCACATTAATTGTGACCCAACTGCGGCGCTTCGAGGTAATCAGCGAATCTCAGCACATTTATCCGTATGGAGAACAGCCTCTCCATATAGCTCTCGCGTCCTCTCTCCTATCTAGCAGCTGTGCTCGGGCCCATTTTATAGTCTTGGTTGGAGTACACTTCACCAGAAGTCACGAGAGTACTGATAATACCGCTTCAGTGATGACTAGCATTCATAGAGTGAAGTCAGCTATGCCAACATCTAACTGTCCCTACTTGAAATCTATTCGCCCATTTTCATGGTGTCTTACACACACGCACTCAATGCAAAACGACCGCTTCATCAGAAAAGAAAATAGAACTTGTCGCGCAGCTGTTCACTCCGTCTTAGCTTAAGTGCAAAATTAAAAGCAGTCCTTTTAACTTTAAGGATAGCGATTGGAAAGAGGAGGGTAAGTAGTTCCTGCGCGCGTATACGTGAAGTGAACTATCATATCGAAAGAGTAGATTCATACCACTGGTTTTGGTGGTTCTCAGTTTAGTGACAACAATCTCAGTTCGGCAAGCATCCCAATGCTTCACTGGCAGCGTTAACGACTGGCATATGATAATGCTTACAAATTGATAGTAGCATGTTATGCAAGAAAATGAGCATTATGGAAGACGCATGGAGTCCAGGTGAGGCAAGTCAAGTGTTGGCATAGCTGACTTACTGCATGAACCAACATCGTTTCTAAAGCAACATTTTTACTCCTCTTGTGATTCTGTCGAAGTGTACTCCGACTGAGACTACAAAATGGGCCAGAGCACAGCGGCTAACGGTGAGAGGATGCGAGAGGAGAATAGAGAGGCTGATGTAGATGAATGTGTTGACACCCTCTGATGCGAGCCGCTGATTGCCTTGAGTCATCCGACGAACAGTTATGAACACTTGAGTCGGGCAATAATGGGTATCCGTTTTGGGTCGATGAAGACGGATGACATCTCAGTCGCGATGCAGTTTGGCATTGAGGGAAGTAAAAATCGTTTTTACACAAGGCTTTGTTTCTCTGTCGACACGCTCTGTGATTCGCACTGCTGTCTAGGAGGCATAACAAAGGTTTTGTATCCATAGTCGGTCGTTCGCCCTACGGCAAAACAAATCATGAGAAAACGCACCTTTATCGTGCCCAATTTCTGTTGTCACAGTGCCAACAATCACTTAGTCATTTCTGTGGGTTCCGCACGCAAAGCCTCACGTTTTCTGTTCCTGACAAATCCGGCTTTTTGTCAGCTGCTTTGCAGTATGGTTGTCGTGTCACTGCCTTCTAGTTGACAGACATCAGACACGACTACAATTATATGAATGTTATCCGTACGCGTCGCACACCTTCTATTCATCCTTGCAGCTTTTATCCAAAAGAAGCCAAGCTTGCATTGGTTAAGGTCATAGCGGACATGATGCTTTGTACTTACGTCACAAGCTATTCACGTTGAGAGCAAATGCGTGACAGCACGTCCAACTGTGGAGATGTGGAATGGGTGGAACCGAGTTTTGGCCCGGGTTCGCCAACCCACACTGCCGTTTCTAAACAAAAACACAGTTATCAATCCTGGTTGGTGGTATGCATCTGAAACCCTGTCCTGCGAAGTGTTGCATATTCTTGGCGAACTCCTCATCATCCTCGCAAAGTTTTTGATCGCGGAGGAAAAGTCTTTAACCAGGGACTGCTTTCACTGGTCGATGATAAGTTGAAATAACATCTCACAGCAGTGGTTAATGTAGAAGAATTTGCTGCTGAATCATGGAGAGAATGTGTGGTGAAGGATGCCAACGGCGTTTATTTCATCATCACTTACGCATCATCGTTTCGAAGTTGCCTGAAGACCACACCCATAAAGATCTGCTTTGAATTTCTGCCATAGCCTGTACAAGACCATCGCTTTTATCTTCAAAACACATTGTAATTTGCCCAGATTTGCGTTCCTCTCTGTAATGCCCTCTACTCTGATGCAGGAATAACAACCAAGCGAACGAGACAAAAGGACACGAAGAGACTGTGTACGTCGGTTCCGTGTGCATATGCGCACACGGTCGTAATCGCACTCACCTATTTACTGCAGTTGCAGAGAACGGCATGCCATCCACCTTCACTACTTCACCCTTTTCTCAGTGTTTGTGTGCGTGCGTGTGTTGTACTTGGGCATGTCAATTCCATTGTCAGGCTGCTTATTCCACCACCCCTTCCACACTTTGCAATGATATTTGTTATTGTCGTTGTTGTCGTGCATGCTTCGCACTCTTTTTACTCCTCTTGTGATTCTGTCGAAGTGTACTCCGACTGAGACTACAAAATGGGCCAGAGCACAGCGGCTAACGGTGAGAGGATGCGAGAGGAGAATAGAGAGGCTGATGTAGATGAATGTGTTGACACCCTCTGATGCGAGCCGCTGATTGCCTTGAGTCATCCGACGAACAGTTATGAACACTTGAGTCGGGCAATAATGGGTATCCGTTTTGGGTCGATGAAGACGGATGACATCTCAGTCGCGATGCAGTTTGGCATTGAGGGAAGTAAAAATCGTTTTTACACAAGGCTTTGTTTCTCTGTCGACACGCTCTGTGATTCGCACTGCTGTCTAGGAGGCATAACAAAGGTTTTGTATCCATAGTCGGTCGTTCGCCCTACGGCAAAACAAATCATGAGAAAACGCACCTTTATCGTGCCCAATTTCTGTTGTCACAGTGCCAACAATCACTTAGTCATTTCTGTGGGTTCCGCACGCAAAGCCTCACGTTTTCTGTTCCTGACAAATCCGGCTTTTTGTCAGCTGCTTTGCAGTATGGTTGTCGTGTCACTGCCTTCTAGTTGACAGACATCAGACACGACTACAATTATATGAATGTTATCCGTACGCGTCGCACACCTTCTATTCATCCTTGCAGCTTTTATCCAAAAGAAGCCAAGCTTGCATTGGTTAAGGTCATAGCGGACATGATGCTTTGTACTTACGTCACAAGCTATTCACGTTGAGAGCAAATGCGTGACAGCACGTCCAACTGTGGAGATGTGGAATGGGTGGAACCGAGTTTTGGCCCGGGTTCGCCAACCCACACTGCCGTTTCTAAACAAAAACACAGTTATCAATCCTGGTTGGTGGTATGCATCTGAAACCCTGTCCTGCGAAGTGTTGCATATTCTTGGCGAACTCCTCATCATCCTCGCAAAGTTTTTGATCGCGGAGGAAAAGTCTTTAACCAGGGACTGCTTTCACTGGTCGATGATAAGTTGAAATAACATCTCACAGCAGTGGTTAATGTAGAAGAATTTGCTGCTGAATCATGGAGAGAATGTGTGGTGAAGGATGCCAACGGCGTTTATTTCATCATCACTTACGCATCATCGTTTCGAAGTTGCCTGAAGACCACACCCATAAAGATCTGCTTTGAATTTCTGCCATAGCCTGTACAAGACCATCGCTTTTATCTTCAAAACACATTGTAATTTGCCCAGATTTGCGTTCCTCTCTGTAATGCCCTCTACTCTGATGCAGGAATAACAACCAAGCGAACGAGACAAAAGGACACGAAGAGACTGTGTACGTCGGTTCCGTGTGCATATGCGCACACGGTCGTAATCGCACTCACCTATTTACTGCAGTTGCAGAGAACGGCATGCCATCCACCTTCACTACTTCACCCTTTTCTCAGTGTTTGTGTGCGTGCGTGTGTTGTACTTGGGCATGTCAATTCCATTGTCAAGCTGCTTATTCCACCACCCCTTCCACACTTTGCAATGATATTTGTTATTGTCGTTGTTGTCGTGCATGCTTCGCACTCACTAACCCAATCTCACCACTAACGCAGACTGCTCCTGAACATATAGTCGGTTAGTGGAGCGTCAGCTGGCTGGACAATTCCCAATTCTCGGTTACAGTGTCTACACACTTCATCGAGCATAGACAAGGTGGCACAGTTGCTAGTGCAGTAAAAGCTTTCTGATTTGGGCAGCAACCATATCATTGGAGTGCCACTTGGTCTGCTAGGTCCTTCTAGTAGCTAGTATATTTACTGCAGCCATCTGGACCTAAAGTCGTACTTTGCCCAGGCTGACTGCAAAGCCTCACATCTTCACACCGACCACGCTCTGTGTGTACTAGTGATCAGGCGCTGTCACGCAGGTAGAATGCTGTTGAATGACTGACCACCCACCCGCCCGCCTGACCAGGCAACCATCCAACCACATGGGAGTCCTAATAGGGCTAATTCCTTGTCAATATAATGTGTCAGCAACTACGCTATAGTGTCTAAAATCCTTCACAACAAGTGAAATGAGGACTTGAAGGCCAGGGAAGAGGAAGTAAGCTTCTGGCATTGTAGACAGAAATGGTGCATGGAAAGCAGCTTCACCATGCATGGAGGCAGAATCTCTGCCAGTGTTGTTGGATACCTCTTAAATTGGCTTTAGTAGTGTGCATTATCACGATATCTCACTTTGCTTGTACTGCATGATAGTCCGGCCACGAAACAAGAGGTGTCCGCCCATCCGCACTTTTTTATGTATTCACTCATTGTGACTGCAATGTCTCGGACAGGTGCAATGCGTAGCCCACCCATGTGTTTGTAGTGCTTTCAATTAAAGGGTGCGAATTCTTGAGCCGGGCAGAATTAGGTCTACCAACCTACAACCAGTACGCACGAAAGATGGCCAAATGTAGCAGCTGTCAGCAGAGGTTTCCAAGCGATGATGAAGCAGTGCATCCACAACTACGTGTTGCTTCTCCCAAATTGACAGTTTTGAGCTACCGCAAGGGGACAGGTAAATGATCCAAGTCCTCCAAGGCGACATGGTATGAACGCATGCCTTAAGAGTGTGCGATTCCTTACTGACCATAAGCCAAATTGTGACACCAATTGATGGAAACACAGGGTTCCGGTCCCGCGTTTGACTCTAGGGCGAGTGCTTCACTTGCGTGTAAAAGACAAGTTAAGGATCAGCAGACCTGACATTTTCATTGATGCGTTTACGAGCAGAGTGAACTGGAGGCAAACGTAGGGAGCGATTGAGTGCTAGTAGATATTGCAGTCATGGGGATGAAAACTAAGTGAACAAACGTAAACATTTCAACAGTCCTCTCTGAGGGCAGGTCGGTGGAACGCTTGTTCCCTTCTTCCCTTTCTCACTTTTTCTTTGATAAGAAAGGACAGTGAATTGCCGTGGTGATCGCGTTAAGGCCTTAAACTACATGCTAGGCTCTTCCATTTGTGAATTTACGTTTCTAGCCTGTGCAGCTCGGGATGCACGTTTCCTATCCTACCATTGACCTTTCTTTCATTGTGTACATATGCATTTCTGTGTTGTCGTGTTATTTTCCTCATTGCTTATGCATAATGCATAAAACCCATCCATTTTTAGCCGAGCGCACGTTTATCTGGATCTAAAGCCGCATACGTGTGTGTACTAGGGTGTACTAGCATTGTTTCCATGTAAATGAGATTAACCAGGTTGGACTAGACAAATCCTCGGTGTCAAAGATTAACGCCTTTTCTTGCCAGCTAGCCATGCTGATGTATTGCAAATGAGACAGAGGTTAGGTGTCTAGAAAGTTTATTAGCTGGTGACCAACTTCAGTAAATAAGGACTAAGGCAAATGAGACTAAATTTGTTTATAAGGGGGAAAAACTTCCAAGCACTTGGTTTTACTTTGTGCTATGGACGCTGCGGGTCAAAAGTGCAGCTAGGATGAGCTTTACCTGTGGAACACTGTGCGATAAGCATGGAGGCATTAGTGAGGTGCACAAACGTTCTTTGTTAAAATAGTCCGGTCCCACGTCATACATTACATTTTTACAAACTCATCCAAAGGCTTTTTCTCTGCTCTAATCTAATTTTATTTAAGCCGCATACGTGTGTGTACTAGGGTGTACTAGCATTGTTTCCATGTAAATGAGATTAACCAGGTTGGACTAGACAAATCCTCGGTGTCAAAGATTAACGCCTTTTCTTGCCAGCTAGCCATGCTGATGTATTGCAAATGAGACAGAGGTTAGGTGTCTAGAAAGTTTATTAGCTGGTGACCAACTTCAGTAAATAAGGACTAAGGCAAATGAGACTAAATTTGTTTATAAGGGGGAAAAACTTCCAAGCACTTGGTTTTACTTTGTGCTATGGACGCTGCGGGTCAAAAGTGCAGCTAGGATGAGCTTTACCTGTGGAACACTGTGCGATAAGCATGGAGGCATTAGTGAGGTGCACAAACGTTCTTTGTTAAAATAGTCCGGTCCCACGTCATACATTACATTTTTACAAACTCATCCAAAGGCTTTTTCTCTGCTCTAATCTAATTTTATTCTATCCACTAATTTAGTTCTCAGCGTCTGAAGCAATCTTCTCTCATCATCAATCATGAAGTAGTCGTCCACGTTGATTTTAGCACGAGACCGGCTCGTATGTAAAGTTGCAAAATAAAGAGTGTGCACCACTTTGCTCGCCTTGCCATCAAATTTGTTGGTTCAGATATCGCCGCAGCCACTAGATACTGTAAAGAGGCAAATGATTCTCCACATATCGTTGACGCAATTGACTTTGTCATGGAATACGATGCGGATATTTCTAAAAACCTTATCAATTCTGTCGATGATAGTTACACAGAATTTAGTATGGCATAAGCAGAGGCTGTTGAGCATTGTCGTGACGGTGAATACGGGGACAAAGGGTGCGTGGTTATAGACGACACTAGCAGATGATGCACATGGTCATGAAGACGGCAACGCGGACGGAGGAAAGATGTGGGTTGAGGATGTCGATGACAAAGCGCATCAACGTAAAGCATAGGCTAGGATGGAGTTGACAGACATTCAGAAAGGCACGTACTTTGACGGACGTAAATGTGAAGAGGAGAATGCACAGTAGGCACTTGCATCATTCGTAGACTTCATCAATTCTACGTCCCTGTGCATCGTCCTCGACGCATTCCAAGTGCATAGAATTTGGTGCATTGTCCTTGACGTCTTCATTACACACGCCTCCCTTCTCTGTCGAAGCACTTGCATACACATCCACATTGAACCCGACGTCCAACCTACGCCGAGCACTGCGTCCTCCCCTTCGTTTTCAAGCCCTTAGAGTAGGCGAATCCCCAGCGCGTGTAAGATTCAAGGGTTGTTGAGAGGGTGTTAGCTTCAATGTGGAAGCGAATTTCCTTACTGAAACATCCATCCATCCACTCATTCACCTCTCCAGCCATTCTCACAACCATTATTGCCACCTCCCACTCGCCCTCCTTTTCTCGAACGTTCACCCTCCTCCTATCTACCCATCCACCATCTATGCACTGCTTCGCCACTCACTATTCCCTTCGCACAAACATCTGTCCATGTAATCATTTTCCTCATCCAATCATCTACTATCTCATCATCTCTAGAAGTGTCTTTAGCTCACTTATGCCTCTAATTCCCTTGCGCATGCTGGCTATCCATGCGGACCCCAAATCAGCAGGCGTAGAGACTTCGGGTGGATCACCAAAAGCAGTCAAATCAAATTACTTAAAAAGGAAGACTATTTGTCGATCTTGTTATTTACAGAAAGAAGACGTGATTCTAGCAAGGTAAGCTGATTATTACCAGTAAAGGTGTAAAAGGAGGATGAATGGAGTTGATGTCATGTAACTAATAAATATCTGCCATTAGCACGTACCTCTCGACTCTCATGCCAGCGCTATGATTCACTTCATTTACTTTCATGCACACGTACCCTACCTTCGGCCTGACTGATCCGGCATCAGCACTTACAGCCAATATGACGGGAAGGACAGCAGCGAGGAAGTGCGTGCTCTTTATTTTTGCAGTGCCAATTAGTGCTACTTGCAATCATCTGCCTTTTTATGGATGGAAATATCTTGAATGATTATGAGCGTGAAAATCTTGCTCAATGGTGTGCATCTGTTGCAACACTGTTGGTCAAGGCTTTTGTCGTACGAAAGAAAGAGTCCTGTAGACGAAGTGGTGGGTTAAAGTCAACTAAATGAAGCGATTGTCTAGGTCGATTGAAATGGTGCGAATGTTGATGCATGGATAAATGAGTGGATAAACAGAAGGATGTGGTGAGCACAAGTGCATGAATGCTTCTCTCTTCCACTCCCATTTTGCACGTCCTTACTCAACTTGTGCGTCTTCACCATCTACTTCGTGTTCTTCATCTTTTTGTTCGTCCCCTGATTCTGTCCTATGTTGCAGGTCTCCTTTCTCTTCTAACGCTTTATCCACTTCATTCGCTTCTTCCCTTTGCTGTCGTCACTGGTTGTTCCCGTCGCCTTCGCCAATGCTATCGAGGATTGGACTGACGAGGATCTTAAGAACGCTTTCTTTTCAAAAGACTCATACCATTTAGGTTCTTAAAAGCTGCAGCCACTTAAACGCGTTAGCTCTCCTTCGTGAAGCCGAATCTGTCGCGCAAATTAATTACACTTTGTCATAAATAGTGTTCGATGATGAGGTGGGAACTTCACCTAGAATCATTTTCTGCATCTGCAAACCACTTTATCGTTCTTGAATGTGTTGCATCTATTTAACTGCTACTAGCACCACCATCACCTTCACCGACTCGCGTGCAAGCAAAACAACTTGCCACGGGTCGTGGTGGCTTCTGAGGAGGCGTAAACAAGTGTTGATGCAACAACGAGCACCATCTCCTAGTTTGGGAAATCAGCCAGAGAAGAACGTGAGCTATTTTTATCTACGCATTTTCTTGTGAAGCTTATATATGTGATAAGGTCGAGAGCAGCAAAAGCGTCTAAGCCTACTGCGTTGGCGATTTTGGTAAGGTTCGACCACAAGCGCTTTCATAAACGACATTTCTCCTCTAGTTAATCCAGGCAGAGGAGTGAGCCCCCAATTACATAGCGATTGTCTGAATTAACGAGCAGTTTCGCCCTCACAATTAAGGCGTCGACTCAACCAATGGCGACTAACATTTGAAGCTTTTCACATAATGTACTTTGCGTAACGTTGACTAAATTTCAAAGAATTGGTTATTTAAAAACCAAATAGCGAGCTCATCTACTGCAGAAGGGAGCACCTACGGCTCCCTCACTCGTCCAAGCTGTCAGAAGGGCTAAAAATATAACGGACTGATTTTGAGCAAGTGCAGTGGCTCCATGGATTTAAAATCGCTAACGTCGCGTCTTAATTTTTGCGGTGGATGCTTGTAATACGTGTCACGCATATGTGACGTCGAGTTTTTTATTGCTAGATGAACCGAGGTGTATAGCACATAGGAGTGATTGAGCATGCATTCACACTTCCCCCCACCACGAACAGTGAGACAAAGCCCTCTTCGTGGCTTGATACCTACCTTTGACCGACTTACCACTGCAATCGAGCGTTGACATGTCTAGTTGTGAGATCCCGCTACTACACTTCCTTCCGATTAACTTCATCGGGTCTTACGTGTTTCAAGGAGCAAAAACTGCACAAATTTAGGCTGCATTCCTCACATCAAGCCAACATGAAGGATTCCAGATTAGAAAATGAAAAATATGGTACCTAAGATAGAAGCCAACATCGAAATTGGGACAGGTATATGCAAGAAAGCAATCGAAAAAGATTTAAGATAGGCACAAGAAAAATATAAACTAGGCAAAGGTCTAAGGGACCCAAAGAATTGCAATGCTAGATGTTAAATCTATTAAGCTTCCACTCTGTACAAAAAGCTGCAAAAAACCACCGCATTCACTCACTCACTCATGCACTGACCACCACCAGCAGCAGCAATTCCATTTTACTCCCTGGCTTCTCAATGCCTGTCGTATAATTCTGCGTGGAGGTCCTGCCTTCGTTCTCTACATGCTCTGCGAATCGGTCTTTATCTTCCCACCTATTCTCCTATTTACACAAACTTATCCACCAACCCATCCACATATTCAATCATCTACCTATTTCTTAACCGCCTACTGCCTCCATCCATACTTCACTGCGTTAATTTCTCCTTCGCTGTCTTCGTCATATTAATGTCTCTCAATCACCCAATTTTTCCTCTCATTTCCTCCCATCCCTCTTCGCGTCTGCCTTAAATCCATCTAACGTTTCATTCCCCACATCATGCATTTCGTTGTTATAAACTCATCCAACAGCTTTTTCTCAGCTCCTATCTGATTTTATTTTATCCACTCTTTCGGTTTTCATCGTTCAAAGCAATCTCCCCTCAACATCACCCATGGCGAAGTCGTCCACGTTGATTTTAGCACGAGACCGGCTCGTATGTAAAGTAGGAAAATGAAGAGCGTGCACCACACCTCTGCTCTCCTTGCCGTCGAGTTTGTTGCTCCAACTATCACCGGACCCGTCAGACACCGCAAAGAGGCGAATGATTTATCACATATTGTTGTCACAATTGGCTTCGTTATGGAATGTGATGTGGATAGTCCTGACATCCCCGTCAATTCTGTCGACGAAAGTTACTCTGAAGTCAATATGACATAAGCAAAGGCTGTTGAGCATGAACGTAATAATGAATACGGGAACGGTTATAGAAGACACTAGCAGATGATGTACATGGTAATGAAGGTGGCAACACAGACAGAAGAAAGATGTGGGTTGAGAGTGTCGATGACAAAGGATATCAACCTAAAGCCTAGGCTAGCATGGAGTAGATAGACATTTAGGAAGACATGTATTTCGACGGAAGTAAATATGAAGAGGACGACGCGCAGCAGGCACTCGTATTTTTTTAGACTTCATCAACTCTGCAGCGGATGCTTTAAATACTTGTCACGCATATGTGACATCAATGTTATTAATGCTAGATAAATCGCATCGGTTAGCGTATAGGAGCAATAAGGCATTCAAGTAGGTGGTAGATGGCAGGCAAGTAGAATGTAGAAGACTTTTTTATTTATTAAAAGTTTTTAGACTAGCAATGAAATTATTTATGGAGTCCTGCCATATCTGGTCAAAAGACATTCAGATCAGGCGAAGAAATTGTTTCCAGCAAGATATCTATGGCTCTGCGATTAGCCACTGCCCACAATGATGCAGTCCTGGCCTTTAAACTTCACTAACATTCAAAGTGCGTCCGTCATGCTTAAAATTTGACTTGACTCCCTGGTGGGACCTGATGTGGGTAATGTCGAGCACCTCCTAAGCTCCACTGACTACCGTGATGGTCGCATTTGCCTACAACTCGCCCAGATAAGGAGGTCTTGAGCGATGGTGTGAGGAGATTTCTGTGAATAATGAACGACTGGAGGAATATTGTCAGTCTGTGATTTTGACGCGGTGCAATAGCGCCTAAAGCAAAAAGCGAAACTGCCCATAAATAATTGCTCCCAGTGTAGAAGAATATATGGCGGATATTTAGATGGGAAATGGAGTGGATTGGTAGATGCTGGAAGCATGAGCGATAGATAAGTTAATGAACAGATATTCAATCTGGCTTTCCACTAATTAAAACCTTCACAGCTGCCTTGACTCTACTCAAAACGCTGACCTCGTGGATGTGCTCACAACCTCCCTTCTCCCACCCATACAGGCCTTTCATCCTAGTTTCTACGGTGCTTCATTACAACCCCTCCGACCCTGTCTACAAGAAGGTTGCCTTGTAACTATTTTTATATTTTGAAGGAAAACACATGCCAAATTCGATTTGGATGCGGTGAGCAAACAGGTGACACACTCGACAGTTGGACTGATGGGAAGATGGCCACCCTATCCGTGGTTAGGGCTTACGTTAGCCATTTCACCTATCCCTAACGTATTGTACCTATCCAAACATTCCTCAGGCTCGTAAGCGTAGGCCTTGTCATATTCCTCGTGCACTCTGTTCTCCTCGTCTTCGTCCTGCCTCAACCGGTCATCCTTATTTGTGTCCTCGTCCTCGTCGTATTTTTCAGCATATCCTCATAATTCGTCATGACCTATGTCGCAGAGCTCTCTGTTCTCATCATACTCGTATTTGTCGGCATCTTCATCATATTCGACCTTCTCTACTTCGCGTTCTTCATCAAGCCTCCATTCACCATCTTTTCCTTCGTCCTCATCATCACCTTCTTTGTGTTCCTCGTGTGCTTCGTCTCCATCGTGCCCAGATTTATCCTCATTTTCATCCATGCTGTATTCTTCATCGCAGTCCTAGTCCAGTGCCATAGTCATCTAATCATCGTTTGCATTATTCCTCCAAGCTCCATGCAGCGGCGTGTATTTATTTAACCAAATTCAATAATCGCACACAAAACACCATTGCCATCTCCATTCTCCACTTCTCCATCATCGTGCACTTCTCCTACTTCTCCTTCCTCTTCTCCTTCTCCATTCTCACATTCCTCGTCATCATATTCTTTATCGCTATTATCATGCTCTGCTCCATAGCCATCATCTCTTTCTTCATCTTCTGCCTCACCCGTAATCCTGCAACTGTCACTCAAGTTGTACTCCCTCTAAAGCCACTGTCGCGGATGAAACAACCAATGCCCTTCCAAATGTCCCCATTACGTTCTATCTTAATTCAATGCTGTCAGTGATGAGTGGAGAGCTGTCAACTTCTTGCTGGCACCCAGTGAGCCTATTGCCATCCGAGGCGGCAAAATCAACCACACAAGGGGTAATTAGGGTGAGCCAATGTCCCATTTTTGGTCTTGTATTACACCAGGACCATATTTTGTGGAAACGTATGCATGAGAAGTGGACGTTGACCGATGATGAGAGCGGATTATTCTGTTTGGTGGAACACCAGCGGACTGTTAGGGGTGATGATCTCCACCAAGTGCAATGGCTAGTGGGAACAAGGCATTGCATTCACCCGGTTTTTAGCTGACGAATCGTTAAGCAGAATCGTCGACAAGACACTGACAGTCTTCCCTTTCCTCGTGCCTTCTGCAATGCTCAGTGCAGTGTGTTAGTAAATGTCTTTGCTTGACTGTTGGATTCGATTGAGTGTGAAACATTGGAAATGGAATATCCACGATAGCGAGATGACAGCGAAGTAATGGAATTGTCGCTACGTGAGCCGTGCACCGTTGTCCCTAGCAAAGATCTCTTCCAACTTGTTTTGGTTGAAGATTTAGTGCAGTGCTTGAGGCTGTTTCCAAGCCACTGTGGATCAAGACCGTTCACAAGTGGCCTCTTCGGGGCATGCTACCATGATGTGTCTCTTTTTTGAATCAAATGGCGGCTCAGACACGAACCAAACAATGTCCGCTCAGCTTACTTACTTGGACAGGCTGATTGCACTACTCACGCTTAAAGCCGCTCAATTTTGGTCCTTATCCGTCCTCGACTTCTAACAGTTTCTTCGAAACATGTTATAATTAGCTAGCATTTATCAGTTCCAGTTTGGCTCTCAGCAGATGAGTGCGGTCCAGTCGTCAAACATCAGATTTGTTTACTATCGTCATCGAGCCATTGAAGTGGTAACGTCGCCTTGCACTTGTGTTTGTCACTCACGAGCCTTCAACTGTCATCATTGTCGCCATCTTCAATGTGCTAATGCCCAATTTGTCAACTTCCACACAGGGACGTCAGTGATGCCTGATTTGTCATAAACAATACTCGTTCTCTCCCTATCTGCGTGGTCTGTGTTACAGTAAACTCAAAGGCATCCAAAACAATGTGAAAGGATTGTCATCATTGCTATAACGACGACCAGGGTGGAAACGGCATTACATAGACGCTACGAAGGATAGTTTCTATGCATTTCCCTTTGCATCCAATTTTAATTCAAATTACTGGACGATGCAGAGACTCGAGCAGTTACTCACTTCTGATTGTCGTGCCTCAAGTAGACGTCTGACTGAAATGTACTAGTTACCTTACAATGGGCAGCGATAGGCAATATGCAAGTGCAGAGTTAGGTAGACATTGATGACGGAGTTGAGTGCAGCGATGTCTGAGGACAGGCAGGTGAGGCGCGGTGTCGAAGACAAAAAGAATGATTGCAGGCTGTGTCTGCTGGAACAGCAAACCTGCTTCAAGGAAGCGTCTTTTTGAAGGTGTTCGGATCGTACATTGAAATTGAGTTGGCTTTGGCTGCCAGTCCCGAAGAGGTCGGTGGCACTGGCAGCCCCGCTCCTCACCTCTTCTCTCCAGCTCAGTGAAGCTCCAGGTCGGCACGGTGAAGATGGCAGTTCTGTTCGGTTTCTTAGACGAAATCCCGTACCATCCAGAGATGTTGATGTGGTCGATGCTAGAAAGTACTAGGAAGGCTGTGCTCAGACCTACCTGCCGTTTACCTTCCAAACTCATTCAATCAATTTCGGTTACCTTCTTTAGAATTTCATGACTAGAGTTGCCTGCTTTCTGACTCGCAGTCACTCACATGCATTCGGCTGACACATTCCTCTCTTCCTATATCTAGCTAATGCCAAAGTGCCCTCCATCCTTTTCTGTATTGAATAGCAGGCAGTTCAACATAAAATTGGCACTGGCATTTTAGGTGGAAAGTCAGACCACAGTCCAAAATATACGATTTCAGCTTGTACAACTAATGCGCAAGCTTCCAGCAAACTTGACAAACCGACCCACCAGTTGATGAGGTCCAGATCCCTCCCAGACAACACCTCTTTAGCGGTAGCCAGTATGGTGACTATCGCATCCTATTTCATCACAAAATGTCCTTCGGGCATCGCGAATGCCAGTCTCGAACAATGAGAGCTGAATGTTCACTTCATCGTAACAAAATATGATTGGCGAGTCCTCTTCTACCTCCTCTGAGAGTTAGTTGCACTTGCTTTAATCGAGCAGGATTTGGCACTCCTCTATGGGCATGCTGGAGAGGATGGCGAATATTTAGCCTTGTAGCTCATCTTACGGCAAGATTAAGATAATAGCCTATGGTAAATGCTTGAAGTTGGCATAGACGGGCGCCACCCTTCCTTAGGCCTGGTAGAGTTGTCTGACACCGACAACTTCTCTGCAATAGATTCACACCATCGCCTCGACGATTGATGAGCTAGCCACATGGCGCTTTTGACATTTCGGTGACTTGATGGAGATGCCAGATAACGAATTGTCTTCGCGACGTCTTCCTGTGCTACCTGCCAAACAGATGTACTGGCATGTTTACTTGCAAGGGGAGACAGGTGTGTACAGCTTGTGACTGAAGTGGTTAGGCCGCGAAAGATAGACTGCAACAAGACTGGAGATTCCCTTGTTGAGTGCGGTGTGCTTTATGTGGCACACGTGGTGTTCAGCCTTTAATTAAAGTGGAAAAATAGAGGGGCAATTGGGAGTTGCTTTAAATGCTGCAGCTCACCGAGAGTCTAGTTCCCACTTCCCTCCCTTCTTCTATTCACTCTTGCGATCTTGTGGTACCCTGACAAGTCCCTACCGAACAATTCTTTAAAGCCAAAACCTATGCTCCCAGTTTCCATTTGTGCATTGAATAGAGAGTGCATTCAAACACCCATGCTACTCATCATCACCTTTCCTCAGTACCTGTTATTTATCCGTTCTCCGGCCCCTATAGCTACTCGACTTCATAGTTAACCAACTATCTCAAACAGTGGTAAATCAGAGGAAGACGGGGGTAGCAGCTCGCAGCGGTAGACTCTGATGAGCAAGGAGGCGGCAAAGATTACAGATTATTTGTTCTTTTCTGTCTCTTATCTCTTTAGTCGATTTCAAGATCACAAAGATCACAAAAACTCGCTAGAGTTGAAAGGGCACTTCTGTAAATATCACTTATGCAAAGGGCGAAGTTAAGCAGGGTTTGTGAATTAAGGAGAAAATAAACTTTTTACTGAGACGCTACCTCAACGAGGAGAAAATGTCAGGAATGGAGGAAAAGCGAATGATCGAAATCAAGTGACTCTATGGGCAAGTAGCAGGCACTTGTCCGCCCATGTAGGCGAGTTGTACAGGCATCACATGTTTGGCGAATGGGCCAAGTTTTGGTGCAAAAAAGGAAGAGGCATACCTTAATTGCATACCTTGCAGGCGCTACTTGTAAACGACCTCTTTCCACATTGGCTGCAGTAATTTCAGCAGTGGTGTGTCAACACACTTCACAAAGGTGTGTAATGGAATGGAGTTCATCTTCCCCCTCATAACCTGAATTCTATCAAAACGAGAAGGTTAAATGCTGGAAAGTGTCATTCTCCATCACCGTGACAGGAGTAACAAGGTGGCACGTTGAGGATTAGTTAATTGCAGGGTAAGAAGGCAGAGGCACAGACACACGATACAGTCCGCTGAATCCGGCGGCCAGATTGACCACCGCATCATTCATTATCGTCTTTACACTTGCAATATACATGCTTTACTAAGTAGTCCACAATGTCAAGAGAGAGGCATTTGACGAACACGCCTCTGGTGACCTAACCATTGCCACCTGCCTCCAGAAAATCAAAGTACTCACTGAATCGGCACCATATCATTGATGAGAGGTGTCTCCTTCCTGCTCTCACTCTACTCATTTTGAGGGAACAAAAGCTATGCAGGAAAACAAGAGGGAAGGGAATGTGCACATGCAATCACAGGAACCAAGAAATTTTTATTAATGAGCGAGGCAGAGTAATGAGAGTTATGCTGATTTCGATAGTATCTTTCTCTCTCGATGGCTGATGATGATGTTTCCGCAGCAAGAAGTGTGTTCGCTGAACGCTTTTCATCTGGCATTGATGACTACTTGGTCAAGTATATAAATCTCAAATGTGCCGACGTGACGAGGCGAATGGTGATCCATCCCCATTAGTGGAGGATGAGGTAGTCAATCTGATGCATGTGCTTGTGTCACCACACTTTAAGTCAGATGGTTGAAGTGCGGTGTAGAGCCAATTTGCTGAGAAAATCTCAGCATGAGTTGGCAGGAGTAGCTACACTAGAAAATGGTATCTTCAACTTCTTACTTCCCTCCTCTTACTCTTCCTGCTTCACCCGCATACACAGTGAGGTCGCTTATCAGTGCTGAGGAGAAATCTGGCTTCTAATTAGCAATGTGGGGTTGTGTCCTCAGAATTGCTCGGCTACCGTCCGTTGCCTCTCTACATCCTCTCAGCAAAGTCTTTTTCCTCTCACCTTGATGCGCTCAATTCTCGCATGGGTGATTTCGATTTTGAAAAAAATGCATAATTTGTACACCTTGCAAGGAACACGACAAATTCTACACATGTGGCATTTAGGCTTCTTCTAATTAATGGACCCTTAGGGGTAATCGTGATGGATAAGGATGAATCAGTTGCTTTGATGCCTTCTCGAACGTCAGTGGAGGACATTCCGAGTCTACTGTGATCCGAAACACACGACCTTGTCACCGATCGCAAAATCGCATCCCATTCGCTTCAAGTATCACCCGATTCTCTCTAGCTACTGCACCGTCAAATCAACTGTTGTTTCTAAGTGTCGCAAGTATTGTGGGTGTGCAAAAATGCGCATTTGTTTAATATTCGATGTCGAGCATGGAAGAATCAAATGCAGTCAGATGAGAGGAAAAAAGACTTAGCTGAGATGACGTAGAGAGAAGTTAGTTGTAAGCGAAGCAGTTTTGAGGACTAACCACCGCCTTCTCGGCAATAACAGGGCGCTGAGTTGAACAGCCGCCTCTAGTGCAGACGAACCTCCAGCCGAATCGGCATTTCGGCACATTCACAATGCATGCATGCTTGAAAAAACGATCCGCAATGTGTAGCGAGAAGCGTTTAACAAGCACGCTTGTTGCCACTGAACCATCGTCATCTGCCTTCGAGGAAGAAGAACACCCTCTGGACCATCACAACTCTCATCACTCTACCCATTCTGTAACAAAACCAAAGAAGTGGTCTCCTTGAACCGGCGCAACTCCCGTCATTATTCCTCGCTAATTATATCACTAACGAAAAGTGCTTGCTACCACTTTTTACCATGCGTGTTTTGAGGGAATGAAAGGAGAGACTATCTGCATATTAGTGAATTGTTTGGAGGAAGGGGTTGGAATGGAACCAAAATCAGATTTTTCCACAATTAGGTGCTTCCCCTCCCTTGTTCTCCCTCCACCATCCCTTTCTCTTACCCCATAGCATGATCGCATTATTCAAAAGAAGATATGGCACATCATGTGCTTCTCCTGGACTCGCGGATTACTGAGGAGCAGCCAGGGAACGAAAGAGGCTTCCCGCTCTCACTCACCTCATTGTCTGGGAATGAAGGCTGAAGATGGAGGGACAGGCGCTAAACCTATTGCGCATCTTTGTGAATGTGTTGGTAAACCGCTGCCATTGCATCTAGTAATTATACACGAAAGGTCAGCTTCGCTCTGACTGGAAGCCGTCCTTCCCCCTAAAGTTGATGGGCGCCTTTCAGGGTGTCATCAAGATTTATAGCTTCTCTCGCGCTGGAGATTAGCGTTGGCGTCATCTCTCTGAATTTCCCTGTTCCACATGACATAAGTCAAATCGTCATGGAGAGCGAAGTGATTTGCTGACAACTTATCCTGCCTTTCGGTAAGGGATTGTGTCCTCCTGGAGCAAGTACAGCTGGCATCCGAGCTCCACCATGCAACAATAATTGCGGTGAAGATGAGTGACAAGGGGCAGAATTGACCGTGAAGTGTTGCGAAACTTACTGTTTGTTGTTTTTAAATCTTCGATGTCCGACTAACTGTGAAAGCATTGGGGTGTGCTAATATTCGGTTCTTTTTTTTGAATGGGATAATTTTTTTTGTTGTTGGAGGACAACACAGTTTTTTACTAGTTCGTTTTGCTAAACAAGTGTACGCTAGTGGTTTGATGGACAGCGGGTTGTTTCAAGAAGGCAGGATTAGGGCTAACGAGGCCTCATTTGTTGAAGAAGAAATACGAAGGCCAACCGAAATACGGCAAGAGTGTGTCGTTCAACAGCCAGTTGGCAAGTCACTGTGCTGAGTGCATTGTCGCCACCCAGAACAAGTGGTTGAGCCTGTCGTTGCAAACTTGAAGTGCGCTAGTGGATGGCGGACTGACAATCAAATCAAGGCTTAACATTTCTGCAGCTATTGCGGTCTTGATACCTTAACTTTGACAGCATCTTGGCTCCGTTTTGATTTAGGACTTGACACGTGTAATGAGCAGCTAATATCTCTCCCCGCTTTTAGATCCTCTTTCACTACAGCGAATTAGGAAGAGGGTGCAGATGCAGTACAATCATTAGAAGTAGTGCTAAGGAGTACACCAGAAGGAGGAAATGAGGAATGTGTAGTGCGTTGATCACTTGTTTGCATAATTACTGGTATTGGTAACCGGGCCATTCGGATGCCCTGCGCGAGCTGGTAAGGTTAGGAGCGCTGTGGTACGCATGCATTTGCTATGAAACCATAGCATAGTAAATTAGCCAATTGAAGTGCGGAGCCTTTTGCTTCAGAGAGACCTTTGCTGACATAGGTAAGGAGCGGTTGTGTTGTACAAAGGAAAGCTGAACCGCCCGCAACCCTCGCTCCAAAACGATCAGGTAGAGCCAAGTCTAATTGGGTGCAGAACTCATTTTGATCCGAAAAACTCAGCGGTGTTCACAACCAAGACGCCTAGTAGTAAATATGGTCGGATGTGTACCAAACAGCGGGAGAAAAAGAAAAGAAGGAACATTTCCACATTTCGGTTAATGGCCTTTATGAAACTGATTCACTTGAGGTCTCATTAAATGATTAGTGCTAAAGAGCTGCTGAGATCGTATACTCGCCTTGGAAATGTAACGATCACCTCTAGAAGGAAGATCAGCTTGGACAAACTGCTCTCGATGAAAGCCAAACAGATACATTGAAATAGTGACTCAAATGTAGACGCAATCATACTAAACAACCAGTCTGAGTAACTGGGTTGCATAATTTGTCCGTAAGCGACCTAGTCAGCCTGCGTCAAGAAGGTGTGAGGCCTGTCACTTCTAACTGGAAGGGTCGATTTTCATCTGCTAACGTTGACTGCCTCACACATGATGTTGAGCGTAGCCAATTTCACATGCCAAGTGATATTTGTGCCAACGAAATCAAATCAAGCGGAACTGAAGTGGCTGATCTAGGGTCATTTGGTGGTCAATATTGTCGGCTAAGATGTGCAAGCATTGCCTTTGTCATTGATCATTTCTATTTGCGCTCACAGTCTGTTCTCGCCATACTATTCGTGGACTCCTCACCCATGTGAGCATTCCATTGCTGGACTGCTGCAGTGCAGTTATCTCTGGCATAGCGGGTTCTAATCCATCGTCAGCATCAGCACACATTGACAAACATCGTAATTAATAAATAAAGTTGGCCGGTTTATGCTCGAACTAGCCTTCGGAATGAGTTTGCGTTTGACCTGGGCTGTCACTAGGATTGCCAACACAGCTTTTTACCTCAGCCCCCTCTTCTCCTATCCCTCTAACACAGACAAACTTCTTATCATTATCGCAGTGGTAGCTCGTCTTCGGAGGGCCTGAGTGTTTAATGAGCACCTCTAATTGGATGAGCCGATCTTGCTCACTGAATCAAAGCTTTTATAGCTTAGAAAGTAATTTATTGTTGTAATAGCACCCTCTAGTCGTCGCCTGGTCACCTATCCCACCAATTACCATGATTAGTCAACGTCGGTGCGCATTACCATTGGTATATCAGAAAGTATCTCATCGGACTAATAAATCCGACTAGGTTTGTTTACCTGCATTGCCGGCAAAATGACCTTACTAGAAATGGTGAACACTACATGGGAAAGAGGGACCGCGGATCGGATGCAATCCGAAACAGTGCGATCGTCCTCCCAACTCCTACTTTATGACCGGGCGATCATTTTGGTGCGAGAAAAGCTACGCATCATGATGATACAACCTGCTAAAGCCTCTTTAGAATGGTGTCTATCAAATTTGGTGAGGGAATGGCTTCGATGCAGAGCTAAGCTGCTCCTTCGTGTGCAGTTACAAGACGCTGTCAGATATGCATGCACGTGCATTTCGAATTGTCGTCTTTGATCCAACAATCGATGCGTCTGCCGCATTGTCACGAAAATCATGTTACGATGACGTGCTCGTAATGATGTCCAACAGAGCAATTCTCTACGCAACATTCCAGTCTGCTTACACGAGCTTCGCGTCCCTTAATTGGAAAATTACATTTGGCCCTATCTCTTGGTCCTACTTGTGGGGACCTGTTGGACCCCTCGCAACCATTGTCAACTGTAATTGTGACCATTTTGCTGATAAATCGGCTGCCTTGTAGATCTGACAACTGAGGAAGGAGATCCACAGAAGCACCAATGGCATTCAGTTGGAGTATAGGCAAGACCGTTCAACCGCTATCAAGGGACGTTGTCGTCGGTCTCAGCGGACCTGGACGCAATCAACTTCGCGGTGTCACCTCTTCCTGACGGGAAGCTTGCAACGGCCACTGGGACCGTGTGCCAAGGCATCGACTTAATTGAGTCTCACTCTCTTCTTTTCCCTCATCTCCTTCTTAACCCACAACGCAGGTGCCTTTGTGTTCAAGCAATTGGTCCACATTTTTTTTGCAGAGTAGACATGGTAATTAGCCAGGCAGTAGAACAGTGTCACATGTCTTCTTGGTGAATTGCTTCATTTCTCGGGCAGCTAGCAGTAGTACGAGCGTTAATGTCATTTTAACTTACCCTAAATAGCCATTATCTGCATCGACATGGTTGTGTTCCTCCTTTTAGTTGAGCGTTGGTGGCGAGAGTGGAATAGTTAACACTCCTGTAAGTTGCCCGCACTCAAACACTTTCCTTCTTATCATGTCGCCTCTTCCTCATCCTCCTCCACTTTCGTTGACTCTTTTGGGGTCAAGACGCTTACCCGGTGCCAGAAGGAGAAGTGAAGGGCCTTGGCGTCTCTTTCCTTAGTATTTGGAGTCCATTCTTCCCTCGGCTCAAGCCCTGTCCACCCCCTATTTTCCCTCCTTACACCCTGCATCATGATTGCTTGATTCAAACAGACCTTCTGTTACTACAATTCCCTCTTTAACCTTTCATGTGGGCAGGATTGGGTAAATGGTGATGAGACAAGCATGGGTTATTTGGGTGGGTGAGTGGGTGTAAGATGCGAAACTACTTCTATCATATGGATTTTATCAAAATGTTGAACAGCAATGTCAATTTCAGTGAGTTGTGGGTAAAGAGGGCTGTGAGTAATCCTGATGAGCGACTCAGCAAACCATCTGTCTAAATGGGGAAATTTGGCGGACAGACACATGCTTGAAGTACTCTTTCCTCTTCACATCTTCCCTCGCCTCTTCTTTTTAACATCAATTGCCCTCATAGTTTAATGTCTCAGACTTTGTATAAAGTCGTCAAGACGATACCAGTGACAGGTTGAATTTGAGCGATTGGATAACTATTAAGTGAGTATAGAGGAGGCGTGGCTAAACAATCAAAAGTCGCCATTTTGACAAGCTGATCCCTCAGTCTCATTCGGAGACTTATTTCATAGTGATGCACCACATCACATACCCTTATTGTTGCTTACAAACTTGGGAAGTGGATGCGACTTGGGTTACTCGTGCACACGAACGCCATGTTATAATAACAGTCCAGCCCAGACTACAAGTATCGATGATGTAGTTAACAGCACCGAGCATTTGACTAGGTGATCTTGTATTAGTGTCTAAGGCAATGCAACGGCCTAACTGATTACAATTTCGAAAGCTCTTCTTTTGATTGAAGAGATGCATGGGAGTCTCGTTGGCTTCGTTCGGTTGAGGAAGAAGGAAGTTTGACTAACAGGTCTGATTAATTAGATGTCACATCTGCTTAAGGCCGCCCATACGTCGAAAGGAAAAACCGCAAATGAAGGGAAGGAATTGGAGAGAGGTATATAGATCACCTCCACTTTACCTATGGCTAATCATTTGCATGAATCCACCACCTTCCAAGCAATTGTTTTCAGTCGACATTGTGCCAGCAAACAGGCAGAACTTGTTATCAATTTTTGCTTTTTATTGTTTGAAATGCATTGTGTGTGCGGTACCTGCTCTGAAGTGTGTGGTAGATTTACATTTATCTACTCCTCCTTGACCTCCACTTCCCTAATCGAGCAAGGAGAGTGCAGGTGCTTGACGTTCTCCACCGTTAATGATTTTATGAAGTGGACGAACTGGTGAGGATTGTGCTCGTTCAAAAAACACACTTTTTTCCTCGATGCTGGATGAGGACGATTTCAAAACGAGAACCATGTTCGCAGACTGCTGTTAGTTCCAACAAAGGGGACTATTTATTCCAACAATTGCATGCTTCGATTAAGCCAGTGCAAAGAAGTGGATAGAGTACCATCAGCATCAGTGAAGGATGTGTTGGCTAATGCTGATGTTCAACTCTGTGGTGGAACGTGCGTTTACCTGCTCGCAGCAGCACCAAACACGACGATAATGACGATGAAGTGACAGTGGAACCGTCAGCACCACTCCTTGACGACGATTTGGATGGGGATATGACCTTGTGCTGGCACTCGTCGTACAGGAGTTCTTCATTTTGCCATCGGCTTTGTCAGCATCTCAGTGGTAATGTTCGATTTGACGGCTTTTGCGGCTAGAAATGCCAATGATGCCTGATTCGCCATGATAAGCTGCTGTTTTCTCCCCACCTCTGTGCTAGGTGCTACACTAACCTCAAGGCTCTCCAACACCACGTAACGAGATCTGGTCCTCATTATGGCAACAGCAACAAGCAGAATGCAGATGCGGCTTTAAAAAGACGCTACAGAGGGAGTTGAGTGAATCGACATAGGAGAAACAGAGCCAAGTGAATAGCTCTCAGTAAATGTCTGCTAGTGCTACAAAATCGCTGCACGAGAATGTGACTTTTTGGAGGAGTTTGGATGGCACTTCAGAAAGCAGCTGACATAAGCTGCAGGTCAGGAATATATTGGTAGCACTGCCAAATCCGCTTTTGATTCCTTCTCTCCAACCCAATAAATGCCTGATCAGTACGGTCAAGACATCAATTCTGTTCGGTTCCCTGGACAAATTCGCATCCCGTGTCACGAAGTAGATAATGCTAATATATTTTTTGATTTTTTTGGCTGTGTGCCTTATTGTGTGGAAGAGACGCCGAGGTGTAGATGGCTATATTCTGTTAGTATTCTTTTGGTGGGGATACACTAGTGAAGTTTCTCTACGCATTGCGGCACTATGTTATGGAGAATAGAGCATTGTGAGTTCGAGAAGGCGATGAGGTGGGCGAATAAGGGGTGGGTAGGGACAGAGAATGTGGATGCTTCGTTGCTTCATTCGAGGTGCTTTGGTAGCCCTACGGTGCATCAGTCTTGTCGATGCTTTAGCAGTACTCTTGGAACATTCTTATTGCGAGTGCATGCAATTTAAATGGGAAGACTGAGAAACGTGATTAGTACACAAAAAATAGTAGGTAGAAGAGTATGTCGTTTAGCAAATGAGGACAACCTGTCCGGCTTTGAATCCCAGGTAAGCAGTGCAGCGCGAAATACATCTCCATTCAGCGCACGAGCGACACTGTGATTGTTGGAGGTACCCCCTGCCTCACAACGGCACAATCATATAGTGCGACAGGAACTATGCATCATGGCAGTACACAACGCCGAAGCGGCTTTTAAACAATCTCGATCGACATTGGCGAAAGATAACTTGAAGACAGAACGGAGCTGCTCCTTCATGTGCAATTGCTAGATGCAGTGGCCTCAGTCTACAAACACACTCGCTAGGATGCACAATGGGTTTAGAGCTTGTACCTCCCTTTTTGAACATTACGATCTTGGAACAAGTGGAGTGGGAGTGAGAGGCGTTTGGCGAACACGCTTCTCATTACGGAGTCAGCAGATGCCCCTATGGTTGAAAAGTTTACTCTCTTAACGAGTGTCATCTCCAGACAAGTGAAAATGGATGAGGTCAACACAATTTGCGCTGCCTCGAGTGGCGCTGATACATCGTACCGCATCCGACTCAGCATTGGCTTCGTCAGGTGTGGTAGTACCGCACTTGGGTGAATGGTGTGCCACGATCTACCGTGTGTGGAAGCAGTCCCATCAACGCAGGACACATGCAAACATCGGGAGTGCAATGCGTAAATAAAACTGACTGGCAAAATGATGGTGGATCGTTTCTTCCTCCAGGTATCTTGGACATGAAACAACCACTACAGAATGGAAGACTAGTTTCCTCATATTCCTATTGGACATCTGAGGGGCTTGTTGAGCATGAACCGATTTGAAATCGAGCAATAGTTTGCAACTGCGTCTACAATTCTTAATTTTGGGGGTGGTGCCTGCGCTGGGAGAATAGATGGCGGCACCTTACGGTTATCAGTTTAATTCACGGTTAGGTCAGTTGGCTACTCATTTGATGGCCCTGTCAGTTAGGCAACAGTATTTGCGATAGCTTATTCAAACCCAAACTTTCTTCGTTACTTCACTACCTATACAGCTAGCCGGTTGGTTGTGTGATCGTTGAGAGTCCAAAGAATGTATTTGATCGTCAAATGAGATGAGTGTTTTGAGCATTTGGATCATCTACAGGCACGGTCACACCCATCAGTCAGTTTGTTATGAACATAACCGACGAAACGCACTGATGACCTGTAAGTCGGTAAAGCAAACACGAATAGTGTAGTCGAAATTAGTTGCGAATGAAATTGACAATAAATAATTGACATAAATGATCTCCCCACACGAAGGTTGGCAAAATTGACAATCCAAAGGCCACAGGAGTGGGATGACTATGTGTTGCTCAAGAAATTACGAGCCTTAAGTACAAATCCGGATGACAGTATCTCTGTGACAGTACACTGGTCCTTCATGTGTGACGAAGTGAATTCGAGATGCTGCTAAACTAGTCTTGGCACACGTTGTTGACTGGTTGGCTAACCCGTAAACGTGGCCAATCAGTCAAACGAAATTGCTAGTCAGAAACAAGACCTCCAAATTACTGCTTGTCTATCTGTTTAACACCCAGACAGCTCTCCAGATAGCTTGTGGCCCAGATGATCCATGCATTACCCGATCCTCTCTTGCTACGTCTTACATGGCTTCGTCCCTCGTATACCATCTAGCATCTTATCTTTTTTTGCAAACCACACGAGTCCGCCTTTTTTTTCATTCTTTACAGTGTTTATATGAAACACTCTTTTGATAAATGCTCTCACCCATTCTCAAACCATCGCCTACACTCTTCTTATCTTCTTTTGTCCTTCTTCTTCAAGATTCTCTCTAACTACATGCGCATTTATCGACAACCTATCTGTCCGGTTCACGAAGTTTCTTTTGGCCACCAGAATCAAAATTGGTTCATGCTTCATTCGCGACCACTCTATTCTCTGTATGAGTTGACAAGCCGAAGCCTTGGTCATGACTTCATGAAGTGACAGTAAAATCGGCGGCACTTGCTCTTGACGACGACTTGGATGACGATGTGACCCTGTACAAGCGCTATTCACTCAGCGGTCTTTCCTCGCCACCCACCTCGCTATCATCGAGATGCTAATGTTCGGTTTTGCAAATCTTTCAGCCAGTAATGCCAATATTTCCCAAAGTAGCAAGAATTGCTCTCCTTTTCTACTACACCTTTGTGTTTTTAGTGCTACACTAACCTCGAAGTCCACTGAAGCATCACTTATTCAAAGACCGAATGCGTTGACATGTGATGGTAGATGTCAGGAGGGGGAGTGACGGGCTGGTAGAGGGCGTTTACAGCACACAGGACATGCTGCAATGGTTAGAGCGGCTGCTCCAAATAACAGATTTTAAGGGTTTGAGAACCAGACTGCAAAATTAGGAGTTGACTTAAATGTAAACTCAGATTCTCTCTTCCTTTGTACCTCCCATATAGAGATAAGCAAAGAGCCTCTAGCTATCAGCATTAGGTGGCACTCAAGCAAAACCTTATGTGACATAACCAGGCAACGTGGCGATGGGAAGCCAATGAGGGCAGAAGTAACGCAGACACTAAGAGCCTGGTTTCTCTTGCGTATCCATGCGTCCAAGCTTTCGTCTCTAAGAATCCTGCAATGTGTCTGTTTAAATAATGTCTCAACTGAGGCCGCCCATGAGACTTATATAGGCTTCTCTGAGCAACAAATTCAGCAGATTACTCTAAATGACGATGTACCCACCTCTCTGATTGGTTTCTGCTGGAGACGTAGCAAGAGAGGATCGGGTAATGCATGGATCATCTGGGCCACAAGCTATCTGGAGAGCTGTCTGGGTGTTAAACAGATAGACAAGCAGTAATTTGGAGGTCTTGTTTCTGACTAGCAATTTCGTTTGACTGATTGGCCACGTTTACGGGTTAGCCAACCAGTCAACAACGTGTGCCAAGACTAGTTTAGCAGCATCTCGAATTCACTTCGTCACACATGAAGGACCAGTGTACTGTCACAGAGATACTGTCATCCGGATTTGTACTTAAGGCTCGTAATTTCTTGAGCAACACATAGTCATCCCACTCCTGTGGCCTTTGGATTGTCAATTTTGCCAACCTTCGTGTGGGGAGATCATTTATGTCAATTATTTATTGTCAATTTCATTCGCAACTAATTTCGACTACACTATTCGTGTTTGCTTTACCGACTTACAGGTCATCAGTGCGTTTCGTCGGTTATGTTCATAACAAACTGACTGATGGGTGTGACCGTGCCTGTAGATGATCCAAATGCTCAAAACACTCATCTCATTTGACGATCAAATACATTCTTTGGACTCTCAACGATCACACAACCAACCGGCTAGCTGTATAGGTAGTGAAGTAACGAAGAAAGTTTGGGTTTGAATAAGCTATCGCAAATACTGTTGCCTAACTGACAGGGCCATCAAATGAGCAGTCAACTGACCTAACCGCGAATTATCCTTATAACAGTAAGGTGCCAACATCTATGCTCCCAGCGCAGGCACCAGCCCCAAAATTAA